>JADDOH010003425.1:0-282840 GCA_016648135.1 Agrypnia vestita | reverse complement strand
ACGCAGCAGCCAAGTACCGGTACCGCAGCGGGGGGCAGTGGGAGTGCGGGGGGCTGACGGTGCGCGCCCCCTGCGGGGCGGTGGGCCACGGAGCCGTCTACCACTCGCAGAGCCCCGAGGCCTACTTCGCCCACACTCCCGGCCTCAAGGTAAGGTCTGCACTGCCCCGGTGGCACGCGATCAGTTGCTGAACGCAGCAGCCAAGTACCGGTACCGCAGCGGGGGGCAGTGGGAGTGCGGGGGGCTGACGGTGCGCGCCCCCTGCGGGGCGGTGGGCCACGGAGCCGTCTACCACTCGCAGAGCCCCGAGGCCTACTTCGCCCACACTCCCGGCCTCAAGGTACGGTCTGCATACGCCCCGGTGGCAACGCGATCACAGTCGGTGCACGGAGCAGCCAAGTACTCGTTACGCAGCGGGGGGCAGTGGGATGCGGGGGTCTGACGGTGCTCGCCCCCCTTCGGTGCGGGTGGGCCACGGAGCCGTCTACCACTTCGCAGAGGCCCCTAGGGCCTACTTCGCCCACACGCTCTCCCGGCCTCAAGGTAAGGTCTGCACTGCCCCGGTGGCACGCGATCAGTTGCTGAACGAAGCAGCCAAGTACCGGTACCGCAGCGGGGGGCAGTGGGAGTGCGGGGGGCTGACGGTGCGCGCCCCCTGCGGGGCGGTGGGCCACGGAGCCGTCTACCACTCGCAGAGCCCCGAGGCCTACTTCGCCCACACTCCCGGCCTCAAGGTAAGGTCTGCACTGCCCCGGTGGCACGCGATCAGTCGGTGAACGGAGCAGCCAAGTACCGGTACCGCAGCGGGGGGCAGTGGGAGTGCGGGGGGCTGACGGTGCGCGCCCCCTGCGGGGCGGTGGGCCACGGAGCCGTCTACCACTCGCAGAGCCCCGAGGCCTACTTCGCCCACACTCCCGGCCTCAAGGTAAGGTCTGCACTGCCCCGGTGGCACGCGATCAGTCGGTGACCGGAGCAGCCAAGTACCGGTACCGCAGCGGGGGGCAGTGGTAGTGCGGGTGCTGACGGTGCGCGCCCTGCGGGGCGGTGGGCCACGGAGCCGTCTACCACTCGCAAGCCCGAGGCCTACTTTCGCCCACACCCCTGCCTCAAGGTAAATGTCTGCACTGCCCCGGTGGCCGCGATCAGTCGGTGACGTAGCAGCCAAGTACCGGTACGCAGCGGGGGCAGTGGGAGTCGGGGGCTGGACGGTGCGCGGCCCCCTGCGTGGGTCGGTGGTCCACGGAGCCCGTCTACCACTCGCAGAGGCCCCGGAGCCTACTTCGCCCACACTCGTCCCCGTCCTCAAGTAAAGGTCTGCACTGCCCCGGTTGGCACGCGAATCCGTTGGCTGAACGAAGCCCATCCAAGTACACGGACACCGCAACGGGGGGCAGTGCGATTGCGGGGGGGCTGACGGTGCGCGCCCCCTGCGGGGCGGTGGGCCACGGAGCCGTCGACCACTCGCAGAGCCCCGAGGCCTACTTCGCCCACACTCCCGGCCTCAAGGTAAGGTCTGCACTGCCCCGGTGGCACGCGATCAGTCGGTGAACGGAGCAGCCAAGTACCGGTACCGCAGCGGGGGGCAGTGGGAGTGCGGGGGGCTGACGGTGCGCGCCCCCTGCGGGGCGGTGGGCCACGGAGCCGTCTACCACTCGCAGAGCCCCGAGGCCTACTTCGCCCACACTCCCGGCCTCAAGGTAAGGTCTGCACTGCCCCGGTGGCACGCGATCAGTCGGTGAACGGAGCAGCCAAGTACCGGTACCGCAGCGGGGGGCAGTGGGAGTGCGGGGGGCTGACGGTGCGCGCCCCCTGCGGGGCGGTGGGCCACGGAGCCGTCTACCACTCGCAGAGCCCCGAGGCCTACTTCGCCCACACTCCCGGCCTCAAGGTAAGGTCTGCACTGCCCCGGTGGCACGCGATCAGTTGCTGAACGAAGCAGCCAAGTACCGGTACCGCAGCGGGGGGCAGTGGGAGTGCGGGGGGCTGACGGTGCGCGCCCCCTGCGGGGCGGTGGGCCACGGGGCCGTCTACCACTCGCAGAGCCCCGAGGCCTACTTCGCCCACACTCCCGGCCTCAAGGTACGGTCACAGTATAGTAAAGCATACAGTATGTTAACTTGGCAGTGTCCTTGAAATAAATACCTACGGCCGCTTGGTACTTAAACTTGGTTAAACACGCACCAGGGCTGCTCATTGACCGACTCATTGGGGTTAGGTACGTATTTGAAAATGCTATTTTAAATTGTCATGTTAACGTTTCATTAAATATTACTGCAAATTTTGTTTTAATTTTAATTATTTCTACTTGGGTTTTATATTATGTTTTAAAATAAATTGTGAGTTAGTATGGAGGGAATGGAATAAACATGCATTTTTTGTTTTTTGCTTAATTTAATAAATCCAAAACCTTTTCAAATTCTAGGAAGTAATAAAATGAATTATTTATTTATATTAGGAAGACTTACAGCAACAAACAAAAAAGAATAACAAATTACATATATAGAAATACAGGTACCCAATTATAGAAATATTATATTAGTTAGAAACAAACATCTGAATAAGCAACACGAAGTAATTTAAAATTGAACGAGCAAGAAAAATAATGATATAAGACTACCTTAAGATATAAGACTAAACAGAACAACCAAAAAATAAAGAATTATTTTACAACTTATTTACGAAAGCATAACATAAAAAATGCTAAAAATAAAGAATTAAATTTCAAATTATTTTTGTTGCAAAAGTAGTAAATAATAAAATGACTTATTTATATTAAGAATATCAACAACAGCAGATAAAGAACAATAAACAATTTATTTATTTATGTTCGATAATTTCGTGCCATAATTGACGTAAATGAATGCGCGGGAGCGCCTCTGCTTGCGCCCGTACGTTAATGCAGCCCTGCGGCGACTGAGCAGTCCGAAGTATACCGAGATTTCGAAGGGCGTCGTTTCGGCTGTTTGTATGAAGATATAATACTGTATGCTTTACTATACTGTGGTACGGTCTGCACTGCCCCGGTGGCATCTCTGTTGCCCCGGCTATTCTCAGAATACGGTCGATTATCTTTTATGCTTATGATTGTGTCGTATATAATAATAAATTATTTAGAGTACACATGCTTATTAGTGGCGGGTGAGCATGCGCAGTATTGAGCTTCTTGAGCTATTGCTATTTAGTAGCCTGTGTGCACGCACATTGTTAGTAATGAGGATGCACATTATTGGTACGCTCAAAAATCAATCGCCGGTTGATTTATAAGCGTGCTCATTTGATTTGCGGGTGGAAGCGGTATCTTTGAGCATGTGTGAACAGGCTCTCTAATGAGCGTGCCATTGTCGTTCGCGGCTAGTATCGATTATAAATGCGATCTTCTCAGTCCTCGACAGATGAAACAAATGCGGTGCGTTGGGGAGATGATAAAACATTACTTTTCGTGACTTATAATCGGTCACCGCTTTGTAAAACTTTATTAAAAGACCGAATGATTCAAATCTTACAATAAAAATTATAAAAACTAAAATCAATAATGTGCGGATGGAAACTTGGGAACTTTTTTGATTTATTGGTTTACTTGAATTCCCTATTTCAGTTTGCAAAATTTCCATTTTGAACAAGAGCGTCTCTATTCTATGACAAGAGCATCCCAGTAATAGGTAAGCATGTGCGTTTGATTGTTAGCTCTGAGCATGCTCATTCATGAGCATGCTTAAAATAAGCAAGCTATTAATGATCAAGTGTGTACAGTTGATAGAGCATGCTAGTTTTGAGCACGCTAATGAGCATACTCAAAAATAAGCATGTGTATCAGTACCTTTATTAAAAACCCAAAATTCTATGCATTAAAAAAATATTTATAAATTAGTAAGATAAATCGAAAAAAAAATATAGGCAACTTATATCGGTGGATTAGTAATTGTTTCGAGATGTGATGTCTCACTAATGTAAAGCTCAATATAACTTTTTTTTTTAATCTTTTGATATTAATAAAGGTTTACAAATTTTAGATATAAATAACAAAGGATTATATTTGGATAAATTATAAATTTTGTAAATTAGGAAAAGTATAAAATTAACAGTCAATTCAATATTATAAATAACCTGGTCTTTTTGCAAGGAATAACTATATTTCGTCTTTACATCGATATATAATTTTTACTACACGTTGTATACTGATGAAAGGAACATTGACATGGAAACATGTTAATATTTCAACAAATTATATCACGCTGCACAACCGAGAACGAACAGAGAACGGCATGTTTTCTTATAAACAGTTGTTGAATCCTATAATGGACTTTCTGTGACAAAGAAAATAAATGATGTAAGACTCTTTAATAAAACAACTGAAAAGACTTGTGTTGGAGATGACATAGTTCACAAATCATAAGTGTTTCAAAATTTTGATCTGGTTATTTAAATATATATTATATTATATTTGTTAAATTTATAATGCATAGTCCTTCTGTATTATATTATAGATATTTAGTTTATATAGTCTTTGATGTCCTCTAACACCAGCATGCATTTGTTGCTTGGGGACTATTTTTTCTTATTTTTTATTGTATTTGTTAAAAATATATATATCACTCTCTATACGATACTTTACGTAGAAGATATCGACATATAGTGTGGGCATTTATATCAGGTGGTGGTCGCCCGCGGTCCTGCGAAGGCCAAAGGACTCCTGCTGTCCTGCATCAGAGACCCGGACCCCTGCCTGTTCCTGGAGCCCAAGATCCTGTACAGGGGCGCCGTGGAGGAAGTGCCGGCGGGGGACTACTCGATGGACCTGGGCCGAGCTGACGTTTTACGGGAAGGTAATTTCTTTAAGAACTCCGCCGGTATTTGTCGTCCTCGATAACTGACTAATGGACGGGCATTGCAGGGGACGCGGTGACGCTGGTGGGCTGGGGCACGCAGGTGCAGGTGCTGCTGCGGACGGCGGACCTGGCGCGGGAGCAGCTGGGAGTCGCCTGCGAAGTCATCGACTTGGTCTCCATCCTCCCTTGGGACGAGGAAACTATCTGCAATGTAAGCCGAACATATTTTAAATCAATTAAGATAAATTATACATGTCTCGCAGAGACGAAGCCATTTATATGAAAAAGTTTGTACTGGAGTCTTTTTGGGCGTTTACAGGACTTACCACTTGACATAAGCTGGCTTAAGTGATCGCTTTACACAATGTAACGTTCACCGATTCCATCCATGATCGACTACAATTTGCGAAGTTATATATATAGTATTTATTTGATATGGTGATGGCGGAGTTTTAAAACAAGCTCTTCCACACTCTATTGTTCGTAGTTGACATAGCGGAGATTTGCGTGCTATTCTTCTCCAGTCGATTTCCTCGCGGTGATCGGTGATCGCGAGCCCCAGCCCGAACGCCAGAACCTGGAGCAGTTGACGGATAAACCTGGACATCCTGATGCCTCTCGGTTCACCGCACTCAGGATATTTCTTCCTTCTTCGGGGCAATCTTCCAGGGAGTCATTTTCTCAAGGTTCGAGTCCATTAAGGAAAATGCAAAACAAAGTATTCTAATAGTGTAAGATCCCGACTAAGATCGACTTTCACCCAGCTGTTTACCGAATGAAATATACTTTTTAGCAATCATAATACATGAACAAACATATTGCGAATGGGTTGCCTGGTGAAATAAAGTCAAGCCTACCTTTAATTAAAGTTAATATAATACTTTTTTTTTTAAAACCTTTTCACTCATTTGTTAACCAAACGAAATCAATATTTAATGAGAGTAGGAAGCGTAAGGAACAAGGAACGATTGGATTGTTTATGTTTTTCTGATCCATATTACAGGTTGCCAGGTAAAAATAGGTGAGTTAATACTATGTATTTACACTCATCTGTTTTCTTATTGAAATTTATAATAAAATACAGGTAATTTTATAACGAACACGATGGTATTAGGTTGCCTAGGTAAAATCGGTCAAGACTTGCGGTTGCCGCAATTTGAAACAGCACTCGAAGGAGAACTATTGTACATATTATTTAGTGCGACCTAACACCATCATGTTTGTAATAAAATTTCCTTTAGTTGAATACAAATTTCAATAAGAAAACAGATGAGTGTAAATACATAGTATTAACTCACCTATTTTTACCTGGCAACCTGTAGTACGGACCAGAAAAAGATAGGCAACCCAACCGTTCCTTGTGGCTCCTACTCTCAATCAATATTGATTTCGTTTGGTTAAAAAATGAGTGAAGAGTTATGTATGATATTAATTTTAATTAAAGCTAGGCTTGACTTAATTTCACCAGGCAACCCATTCGCAATACGTTTGTTAATGTATTATGATGGCTAAAAAATATATTTCATTCGGTAAACACATGGGTGAAGATCGACCTTAGTCGGGATCTTGTACTATAAGATGAATATATTAATGACAATATCCCGGGATGATTATTATACTGAGAGGGTGGCATTTCAATAGCTTTTTCGTATATTCATTCATTTTTACATCCTGTTGGGTACCTGTTGTGTCCTATATGATTTTTTATTATTTATATGAATGACTTCACAAAATAAAGAAATTACATTAATATACATAACTGGAAATAAAATTGATTAAAGTGTATATAAAATTCAGAATAAACTAGAATTCATAACTGTGTGATAAAATAGTAATAAATAAAAATTAAGCGTCCCCGACAACAAATTACTGATTATTGGTAAAGAAAATAGTCTTTTTTTAAATTTTTCTAAAAAAATAGAAATGCCAACACGAAATACATGTCACATCAATATTCTTACTATTTTCAATCTAAACAAACGCTTGTGCTATGAAAATAGGACTAACTAAATAGGTCTGGAGTGAGGTTCGAACCCGCGACCTTTAGATCACGAGGCGAGAATCCTAAGTCGTAACCACAAGACCAAGAAGCTACTCCACTTACCAATAATAATTGAATAATTAATTATTATAATTATTATTCAATGCGAATAAATAATTAATCAAAATCATCAAATATTTAGGAGTAACGTTTGACAACAAACTGAAATTCGACAAACATATTTTAATGATTACAAAGAAAATTGCCAGAAAGATGTTTTTAAGCAGAATAATAAAGAAACTTAACCTTAACATGCCTAAGTTTTTCTGCTAATAATTAAGTCTCTTTTTCTTTTGTTAAATTTTTTTATTCTTTCTTGTTATATTATTCTTAACATGCCTAATTCTATTTCCTAACATATTTATCATTATTAACATATTTCTAAAAGTGGAGACCCGTAATTGACCATCTATATTATATTAATATTTGCTGTGCTTCTTTGTTGTGCTGTTGGTCTTCTGTGAATATTAAATAAATAATACCTCGCAATCAGTGTATAACTCCATTATAACTCCATATAACAGTCACTCCGCATATCATTAATATTATTTTTAAGAAATAAAACTAAAGAGAACAAAATTCCAAACAAATACCCGATTATTTTAAGATGGAATAGATATTGTCACGTGTTGGTGGCTATGGGAGGACAAACGAAAGCGCCGGAAATTAATTAGCGATTTATTAATCAGTGACTAATATATTATTCAATGTCACTTAAAAAAATTAAACCATACACTTTTCTTTAAATCACAATTTTTCGCAACATATCACTCGTAAATAAACACTTTCTTATCGGTGGGTAACACGTAATTAACATTCATTAGAATATTCCGTTCTCGCACGTATTATTAATCGCTTATTTATTTCGACAATTAGGTAAGTACTTCGCTCGATTATTCACTCTGATTTAACGCTCCGACTGGCTACCGCAACCGTCCCTTCTCGCTGCTCGCACGCACTTCGCGCCGAATCCACCTGTCAAACACGAGTATTGTCCCGCCACGGCCGGCCTCGTATTTATATCCTGGTTCGCACAGGATCAAAAATCGAAGATTAAAAATATTTTTTTTTTGCTTAGTTTTGAAATATGTTATAATATTAAGTATTTAAAAATAAATGTCTTGAATCGTGGATAGGGTCCAGGCCGTAAAGGCAAAATAGCTTAAGAATATTTGTAAATATGTGTATATAACTATTATTTTGCTAATTATGTATATAACTGTCAATGAGGGTCCCGTTAATGAGTCATCCATTAGAGCGAGGACCGCGGCCGAGGGAGAGAGATTAAAATCTCACGATGAGTCACTCGGGCCGCGGGCGCGCTTAATTAAATATTTTAAATTTTGTTTTGAGATAAAATCGCAAACTAAAAATCAGGTAGTCGCCTACGGAGCGGTCAGCTACAGTGTACTTGCCCGCATCTCTGTACCAATAGAAATACGGGCAGGTAACAACCGACACCCACACGGCTCGTGACTTGAGATAGCGCGCCGTACATTTTTTCGTACGGCGCTAAATTTAGATTCACTATCGCTAGAGAGCTCAATAATTAAAGTGTGAGGTGTCATTTTCTTCAGAAAAACAAGGGCTACCTGATGCGACATTAATAATTTAGATATTCTCACAAATAAAAAAGTTTCATTTTTTGTCACATGCACGTGATTTGCAAGCGCTGACATGCCCGGACAGTAATCTGCGTATTACACCCACATGCGGGCATGTCAGACGCACATTTTGACATATGACTCATTAGCGGGAGTTATGAGAGAGCGGATTTATCTTAAAAAATATCCGCGCGCCGCGAGATATGCGCCGCCGATGCACGGTATCGCCGGCGCCCAGCGGTCGTTCCGCTAGGCCGAGCGCCCAGCTTCCGTGGTCCACCACGTTACGCCGATGCCTACAATAAAGATGTAAATCCCCTCTCTCAGTAATCCCTTTTTGGCAGTTATTTTCCCGTTATTTTTGCTGGACCCAAATAAAAAGGCTGCGAAAACCTAGCGAAATCACAGTGCTCTCAGTGCCTTAGTGCCAGTAAATATTTGTTGCCGTGTATGTGCGACAAATAGTTTTTACAACGTCACTCTGCCCGTTTTTCGCTAGGTTTCCTTCTGAAACAAAAACTCTGCTTTTATTTTCTTGTGTGTAAATTGTGGTGAATTAAAACCCCTGAAGAAACACCGTCGATCGTAGCGTTGCTCTCCGGTGTTTCCAAAGTATCATCATCATCATCAAGATTTAGAAGCGAGTTGTGACTCATCGTCAGTGACGTCACGACGCCCGGAGCACAGCAGACAGGCGAGTAATCGGTGATCCACCCTATTTTAAAATAATTATTTGTTACGGGCGTGTCTGTCCGTAACATATCCGAATGTTGATACTTTCGTACTTTCTGGATTATTCTAGTGTTTGAAGGTCCTCGTCGCTTCTAGGCTTTTCTAAGTGTTTCTGGACGTTTGTAGATGTTTCCCGAAGGTTGTACATCATCCTAGATTGTCACAGGCCGTTCTCGATGTTTCCATCGTGTTATGACATTCTCAAGGAATTCAGAAAGTGCGTAAATTCTTTTTAGCGTGTCATTCCGTGAGAGTATGTAAGAATTAGCTATGTGCTCCATAAAGCAGCTTAAGGCAACAAATTACATACATGTACAAAAACCGATTAGTTCTACCAAATATGAAATATTATTTTGAGGTCGGTGTGTCAGTCGGATTTTAGATTCTCAGAAACTAAACGGGAAGGATTGCAAAATAATCTATACTACAATGGTATCAAATTGTTCCATGAACAGTAAGTATGAAGGAAGCAACCAGTCTCGCTATTTTTAGTGTAAGTAGGTATAGTATATATTTCATTCATCTTTTTTCTTTTGTCTAGACCTCATATATGTATATGTAGATGTATTGATCAGACATCTTTATGCTATTCTTTTCCCCTTTTTATTAAGTAGATCTGTTCCTTCCTCTCCATTCCTGATTCCCCTTTTACCTTTAATTCATTAACATTCACGGTTTGTTCTTAACTTGAACCTTTCACTTTTTTATTTTTTTATATAACTTAAGTTATTGTTGCTATATGTTAATACATAGCATGTTAATTCTGTAGAAACTTGTAAGATGTATCTATGCTACTCAATATTCATGTGTAATATGATTTTTATACATACTGTTAGTTTCCCATAAATAAATAAAATAAAATGTAGTACGGTATAATAGGTTAAGTGGGTAATATGTGAAATAAAAATCCAATATCCTATGATCATGATCTGTGACCTTATATGTCATTTTATATTTTTAAAAAGTTTTTACAAAAAAATACATCTAGTTACACTACATGTAATTTTTTACAATTACATAAAATAATGAACATACATACATACCCTGGAAAGTATTTCCAATATAACTACAAGTGATCAATAGTATTTGATGAGATTAACGGCGACAGGAATGTTGAATCGATGTATATATTTAGGTGAGCAGCGTGTAAATAGCCATCCGCTTGGTGAATTTAATATTCAATTAATACCTCTCAATATGATAATCATGCAAAAAAAAAGTCAAATTACGTTTCCTCTCTCTGAAAAACATGCACGAGTAAACCAAATACGCCCACAAATGACCACTGATCTGTGATAGACTATTTATCCTCTTCAACTTCGAAGGCAGTGAAAATTGTCCGGTTATAAGGTGCCGCCTCTTTGTGCAGATGTCTTGAGAAGTTTTTGATAGTTATTCTATTTCACAAATAACACGCGAAAGAATATAAACTGGTGAAAATTCCGGAAAAATATGATTACAATATTTACTAATCAATTATAAAATCCGTTCATTCGATGCGAAAAAATGCACATTCCAGTAGAAGAAAAACCGAGAGCGATTGTTTTCTTCCTTTCGAAAATACGGAGGCAAAATTCAAATATGTTTTCTTCATTTATTTTTAGCGAAATTTAAAATAAATTAAATTTTAATAAATATTATTATTAAGTTCTACGGGTTAAGTATTTTTATGTGTTACAGCTGTTTCGGTTTGTAAGGCCATTATCAAACAGTGGATATACCACGTACAAACGACTTATTTATACAATTTTAAGTTACCCCTTCCCATTTAGAGTATTTGTGGTGATTAGATATTTGTGGTGAAGCCCTGTAGTAATGTACGTTTTTTCCCGGGCACTTATCATTAAAGGTGCCTAGGTTAACGTTATGCTTAATTATCAAAATTCCCCGTTTTCTGCAAGTGTTATTTATAAATATTATTTTAATTTATGTCCTTGATTATTGTTTTTTTAAAAATATTTAGAAGTGGAGAAAAGATCATTTTTTGTTGATTATTTAAAAGTTTAATATTTGGATCCTTTTTATATTTATTTATTTCTAGTTGCTCAAGTAAATTCATCCTAAAACCTTTTGTTTCTATATGTAAAGGTTTTGGTTCGTTATCACCTTGCGGGACGTGGTTTTCATTTAATAAATGGGCCGCAAATTTTGACTCTAAATTTTTATTTTTATAGCAGCGCATGTGTTCCGCGAATCTAGTTAAAAAAGACCTTCCCGTTTGTCCTATATATGTGGCATTGCAATCTTTATGATTACATGTTAATTTGTATATGCCACTGTTTTCTAATTTAGGTGTTTTGCTTTTAGAGTTTTTAAGGTTTGTTCCTATATTGTTATTGGTTCTAAAGGCTATTTTTAAATCACACTTTTTAATTTCATTAGCTATTTTTACTGAAGTTGGGCCGAAAAATTCTATGCATGCGTATTTATTATTATTATTTTTCTGATTAGGGTATATGAGATTAATTTTATTTTTGTATTTTTTGTTTCTTATCATTTTCTCTATGTCACTTATTCTATAGCCGTTATTAGTTGCAATTTTTTTGATAATTTCTATTTCGTCAAATAAAAAAATAATAAAAAAATAAGTAAATAAAAAAAAAAAAAATGTTTTCTTCTCGCCGGCGCGGGCGCAGACGCATTTGTACTTCGCGGCGCGGGCTAACGACATCTAGCGTCGATTTATTAGCTCCGCAGAAGCAGCGCCATTTCTGACATATATTGGAATAACTCGAAATATGCCTCCAGGAAAGGTTGTTATATTTTTTAATAGATATTAAAATAATTATCATTTTGAGAGGTATACATTTGTCTATCATGTCGCCTTACACGTCATCGCCTTCGTCGTCGTCATCGTTTCCCATAATGACGATTCCTAATTATTTCAGTCCGTGAAGAAGACGGGGAGGGCGCTGATCGCGCACGAGGCGCCCCTGACGTGCGGCTTCGGGGCGGAGCTGGCCGCCACCGTCCAGGAGCGCTGCTTCCTGCACCTCGAGGCGCCCGTGCGCCGCGTGGCCGGCTGGGACACGCCCTTCCCCAACGTGTTCGAGCCCTTCTACCTGCCCGACGCGTGGCGCTGCCTGGAGGCCGTCCGGGCTCTCCTCTCCTACTGATGGTGATGGCGGTGTGCGGCAAGCGGCAAGCGGCATACTTACTGCGTCACCGTATTAACTAGGATACGTACCTGCATGGGCGAACGCTAGATGTTTTTTCTTATTATTTATTTATTAGTTTGGTAAGAAAATAATTGCGCTTTCGACTGTCGTTCGGCACCCTTTTCGACGAAAACTCGAACATCTAGTAAAAAGCCATTTTTTATTTTTTTGTACCAAAACATAGAAATACTCTTCTCCGCAATAAAAATTAAAATTAAAGCGGCCCTCGTAGTGCGGTGGGTATGTCACTGACTTCCCAAACCGAGGGTTCCGGGTTCGATTCCCGGTGAGTTCCATAATTAATATATATATATATATATTATATATATATATATATATATATATATATATATACACTTACTTTTCAAAGAAAAAACTGACGGGTATAAAATACGCTTATTTTGTACGTAAAGTCAAACTTCAAACAGTTCTCCTGTAAACTTGCTTAGTTTAAGTAGGGACCGTCGATTTGAACGTGGTTCTGACTCTGGTAGTCTATAATAATATATAACCGATGCCGGTATTAAATATTAAAAACAACACAGACCGAAAAGTGTACCTCATAATGATATTTACATTGTAAAACCAGTTTATTGTAAAAAATAACCAAAGAGGTTTCAATTTAGAAAACACAAACCGCAATTGTTTTCTTATCAACCTAATTAGTGCAAAATATTTGTAATGATTAAATAATGTAATATATACTCATGAGCATATATGTGAATAAAAAATGTGAGCCAGCAGCCGTGCCCGGATTATCTAGAAAAATTAATATATAAATATTGTACGATATTAAACAAGTTATTATTTGACTAAGCAGTGGATTGTACACAAAATTACAGCTTAGTTACATATAAAGGTCCACACGATAATGAAAATAAATTTGACAAACATAATACTTCTTACGTTTTACCGAAATTCGCAGACACTATTTAAATTCAAATATATGCAAGGAACGAACGGAACATCACCTGTCAACTGGATGACGTCTGTACAATACACAACCGGCGCGCAATGAGACCGAGACAAAACACTATCAAACCGTCTCTTGGAGGCGAGTGTCGGTGCTCGAATCTCCGAAACTCGCTGGAACAATTGACACGAGGAATCTCGTGGGAGTAATTCCTGTCTCAGAGATTGCCCGAGACAAAAATCTCATTTGTGGATCAGCCATAAGGTCAAGGAGTTTTTATCACTGAAAGCCTAGGCACAATTATTTACCTGGTTGTTACTTATTACTCGAGTGATGTCTAGTCACGCTCTTCATTACTTGTTATACGGTGCGAAGAACCATCAACTAAAAAATAATACAAAATCTAATAGAAAAACTCTTAACGATATAACACAATACAAAACATAATCTAAAAAATAAATACATAGAATGTTAACAATAAACTACTTCTCAGCAAGGAGTACTTAATTCAAATTGTACAATTTACAAATAAAAAATACAGTTTTGTTACATCTCAAAATCCTTTAAATTTTGTCAAATTTTCTAAGTGACTACAAATTCACCACACTCATTGCCAAGTCTACCTAGCCTGGGCAATGGTAAGTGAATATGGTAGTTTGCTGTTAATTAATTTTAGTAGTAGAAAATATATTTTGAACGCGGAAACCCTGAGGCATATTTAGACAAGTAGTCCGGGGCTGCTGATTTGAGAGTACTGAGCAACTTTGTCTAAAAATATCCCATCAAAACAAAAAATGATGAAGTTGGGATATTAATATATTTCAATTCTTATTTATATACTTACATTATATTTAATGTTAATGTTTATATCTGATAAAGTTGGAATATATTATTATATACCTATACAATATGTCTTGAATTAGTTGTAATTTATTTTTTCAATTGATAGATTTTATTTGAACTTAACAATTCGTAAGATTTTATTTTTAATGGATTGTGTGAATGGTTTGTATTATAATAATAGATCATTTGTTCTGGTAAAATTATTTGGCATTTTGATGGCTTTTAGTTAAAATATTTAAGTAAAAAAAATTAATTTATAAGTATTTGAAAATAAACCTCATTTTTAATCATTAAATGAAGATTCATTTGAGAGAATGAACTTTTATTGCTATTTAACACTTTTTGTCAAAGAATATTTTATTATTTATTAATATTATCGACTTTTTAGTCTTCCGTACAATGAGATGAAAATTGAAGAAAAAAGTAAATGCCACTGATATAATATAAGGATATTTAATAAAATACTATCTCTAATTTGTGATGACTCTAGCTCTGGAACCAGGATAATACCTTTTCCCTTATTCCTATTAGTTTTCATTTAGAAACGAGTGTTGAATGTGGTGTGCTTTCAAATGATTTTCTCAGGTCTACAAAAACTCTCAGACATTTTTCTCCGCTATCGAGAATATGATGGATAGTGAATTTTAGTTTGGCAATCGCACCATGAGTGTGTAAATTATCTCTAAAGCCAAATTGCTGCGGATTTAATATACTTTAACCTTAGATATAGCTCTTAAGTTGTTTTTATCAACTTTTTAAAATATCTTTGCCATATTTGATGTATGCGATGTTGGTGTAAATTTTTTTATTTTCTTCTGATCTTCAGATTTGAAAATTGGTATAAAGTATAGTTTTCTTATAATTATTTGGAAATAATCCTGAAATTGCTCCACTTTGTGGACTTTTTATGACTGAATGGCCTCGTGAGATGTCTTTTTTATTCAATAATATTACAAAGTAAACGATTATCTTGAATTTATTACAATTATTACAAAATCTGTTAGTTTGTTTACATGGAATTTATGTTTTAAAAAGCACTGTTTTTTATAAATTTATATTTTTTGTGTATTTTTTCAATCCTTTTTAGATAGTTGATAACTTTTTTCTTTAATAAATTAAGGGAATGAACATTATTATTTAAAATTAATACAAAAAAAATCAAGAACTCATTCTCGATTTCAGATTTTAGCTACTTAATCAAGGCACTGCGTATTGTGTCATAAATACGATGCGTCTTGATTAAATATCTAAAGAATCAGGAATATCGTCAAAGATTTTGATTTTTTTTTGTTTTTATTATAAAATTATAATATCTATTCTTTTGATTATTGAAGTAAAAAAGTTGTCAAGCATGTAAAAAGAGTTGAAAAAACCCACAAAAAAATAAAATATTAAAAAAACAGTGTTTTTTTAAACTTAAATTGCAAGTAAACAAACTAACATATTTTGCAATAATTGTAATAAATTTAAGATAATCATTAACTTTGTAATATTATTCAATGAAAAAGACATCCCACGGGGCCATACAGTCATAAAAGGCCCCCAAAGTGGGGCTATTTGGTTAATTTTTAAAACATCGGAGGTTTGGTAATTTATTAATCAATTATATAATTTAGTCTGTGACATTTTAACAATATATGCGTATTTGAAATATATGTAAATGATGAATAAATTTTGAAATGAGGTATTTCCATACAAAAATGTGATAAAAAACTCAAGAGAAGATATGAGAAAAAAATGTGAAATCTGCTCTCTGCCGGACGATCGCCTTAACGCCTTTATGACTTTTTCAACTTCAGTAGTGGTTATTGTTTTGAAAATTTTGAAAAAAATGATCACCAACACTTTCCCCATCATCCTCTACTATATCTTTTTCCGCTAAGTTTTTATCAACTTTAGCAAAATAGTTGTTGAATATGTTAGCACATTGTTCGGGATTTTTTTCAGCGTCAGTGAAAGGTTAGCAAACGTAATTTTTTAATATGCACTTTTGTTTTACTTTCATAGGTTATATCAATTATAACAATCAAAAACAATACAGTAGAGTAGCTTGTTGGTCTTGTGGTTAGGACACTCGCCTCGTGATCCAAAGGTCGCGGGTTCGAACCTCACTCCAGACTAGCAAGTTAGTCCTGTTTTCATAGCACAAGCGTTTAGCTTAGTTAGAAAATAGTAAGAATATTGATGTGACACGTATTCCGTGTTCGAATCTCTATTTAAAAAATAATCCTTGTTATTAAGTCAGGTCTTCGTTATTTTATCTTTAAATTTTTTTCTTTTGATTGTCGTATTGTCAAGGTTTATTATTATTATATTATTGTTTATTTCTATATTTCTTGAAGAAGGAAGGAATTCTGTTTTAATTGGAATATTTTTTCGAAATGCTCTACCTATTTCTACCTACATATAATTTTTATTTATTTCTGATTGATGTGACTAAATATTGTGTAATCCTCGGTCCGATTCATCTATATTTGAATTTTGTTCGGTTGTTTTTACTCCCTTTCTTTTAACCTGTAGCGTCTGCTTGTCTGCTTGTCTTCTTGTCGGCTTGTCTGCCGAAAAAACTTTGGATCGATTTTTAACCCTTTTCCCGTGATCCAATCGAGCGGAAACTGTGCACGCAGACTCGTGGCGACAGTAAAAATGATCGAACAAATGTTTGTTTTAAAAAACTTAATAATTATAGTGTAATTTTGGATTTTTCGAAATTTTAACGATTTATATATTGTTTAATTTTCGAGCCCGACGCGTGGAGTAGGCGCGAAACTTGTTTCAATGTGAAAGGGAGTATAATAAAAACTTGGTTTTTATAGGTTCCTTTTTTTTTGGATAACTATTTTTATTTATATGTTTGAGTAATGTTTCTTCAAAATTTATGGAACAAGTTTCAGCGTCTTCTGAATTTACTGTCGAATACAAATTTTATTCTGTTAATTTTGATCTCAATATTTCGTAGTTTAAATAGAAAATATCTGAACTTATTGCTGAACAGTGACTGCGTTTAATATAACTTTTATTTAATTTATACATAAATATGCACGAGTAATGATCATTAATATTTGTTTTCCATATTGTTGATGATATCACCACAATTAGTCCAAATGTGGTCAATACAAAATGGAGTTTGCCCACGTATTTCTCGTGAGAATTAGTTGTTGATACGCGATTATGTAATTTGTTTGTGTCATCATATTTAAAAAAACGACCGATTTTGATGAATCTTACGTCAATCGATTTGTCTTAATCTTGCATGTGTCACTAAAGACTAAAGACATGACAGTAATCAGAGTTCACTACGACAACCAGACGCCATATTGTGAAATGGCGTCTGGTTGTCGCAAACAAAAAAATTAAAGTCAACGAACTATATTAATTAAGTAGGGTTCTATTGAATATGTATTTGAAAATCATCTTTAGGTTTCTCTTATCATTTTTCATTTCGACTGACATTTAGGATCTATAACGACTTAAAGTTGGTTAGCTACCATTCTCACTTAAATTTTTAATACTTATAATAATAATAAAGCTGTGATAAAGTTCTTATATAATCGCATAATAGTTCTTATTAACGTGAAAAATAATTATCATAATATAATCCTTAAAATCGAATGATACACCCAGAATTGTACTGCTTTGAAAGATAATTTTAACGACCGTTACCTAAAGCGTTACTTAATACAGTGAGAAATAACCTAATTAGGAATAAATAAATAATAAAAAAATGTACCGTCTTATAATCCTTACTAAAAATATTAAATTTTAAAAATCAAAAACCCCGACTGCGTAAAAGGTGAATATAAATAAAACTGAAAAAAATAAACCAGTCCAGTAGTCTAGAAAATTGTAAAGTAATATTGAATAACTAGACCATTGAAATTGTTTCATGATCGATACAAATTCAGAAAAACTATGATTATTCAAACATCTCAAATGCTCTTTAACTCTTACATTGAAATTTCGATATAATATAATAATGTCTGAATAATCATGGTTTTTCTGAATTTGAAAATCATTTATTAGAAAATGATCAAGGTTTTGTTAAAAATTTAGGACTTTCTATTTTACACATAAATAATTTTGGTCTGAAATTGAATAATTTAGAATCATTAGAAATTATTAAGCATGTAAGAGTAAAAAAAATATTATTAATAATCAATTAAATTTAACTACTAGCCCAATTCTAAAAAAAATCCAATAATTGCGAATAATCAAGAACTTAGTGGCAATAATATTTAAAAATAAAATTTCAAATAATTTAGAAAAACAAAAGACATTATTCATTTTGATATTTTGACATACATATAACAACTTGACGATGGAAAGGTATTTCCGAAACATGTAGGTTTAATTAATCAAATAATATAAGTAGATTTACACAAATAATACAATCAATATTTATAAAATAATGTCAATCCACGATGTTGCTGTACCAATTGTAAAAATAAATTTTTGTGCTTTGATTTATTTCACACGTGTTACAAATTAGGATGTGTTCGTCAGCGCGCACTCCATTATATTCCAATTAGTTACATTTCTGGGACATAAACTAATAATGTATTCACAAATTAATCTCACAAATTTTTCTTTCAAATGAATATTTAACTCCAATTTATTACGAAGTACCGCACCTATACCGACAACGTCCTCAAAGACACATCTGCCTTGGACCTTCTGAACTGGAGAGAGCTGACACTAAACCGAGATGAGTGGAGGAAGACTCTTGAGAAGGCCAAGACCCACCAGGGGTTGTAGAGTCAAGAGTAACCACACTTGTAGATTTAGTTATTTATTTGTAGATACTGACTGCACGTTCCCGACACAATTTTAATTTTTTGCATCTAAAAAATTAATACAATTCATTAAATGTAAAAGGTAGAGAAATAAGAACACACAATGAGAAAAAATAATTCTAGTGTTTGAACCTCGTTTCAGGAGACCACCAAAATATTTTCATAGCACAGGCATTTTTTTCAATAATTAATATACACATCTATCATAAATTTTGAACATATGGATGGTGTTATGTAACAAAACAAAATATAAAGAGAAACCGAAGACTGATTTCAACAAAGTTAGTAGATTAAATGAGGGTCGGTTCAGCGGTTTGATTTAATGAGGAGAGAGAGGAAATAAAGATGTATGATGCAAGCATTGATGGTATCAGACATTCACGGAAAACTTGGCAACACAAGATGATACTAAATTGATACTAAAATGTGGTCCAGTTAGAAGTGATGAGAGTTCTATCAGAAGATGGTGGTGTACTCCGTTCTCTGCTTACCAGCGCGACGGTGAGTGAATCAGAAATGTATTGGAATTTGCCAAGACTGAAGGTACTCTTAGGTAGAAAAATCTATAAAAATATGACAGTTGCTTTGTAAGTGCCGAATTCAGGGCTACAACGCCAATATATTTGGGTACCAGCTTTATTAAAATGCGGCACTACAAGGCTACTTCTTTTTGTAACAAAAATACAAAAAGAATATCAACAATATAAATACAATAAGTAATATATTATGTAGATACCAGTGGCGTGCACCGCATACAAGCAAAAGAGCTGTGCCTTAGTAAAGATTCTGGGGAACAAATATTAATTAAATAATCCTTATCTTCAGAAAAAGTTGATTTAAAATTCTAGCCGTAATTCCTCCATTTATCTCACTTGGTTGCGCCCAATAATTTTTTTTCATAGATCTAGTCAAGTCGAGAAGAAACTCGTCCTGAACCGTGTATTTTTACCTAGTTCTATGCTGTGAGTTTTGTGTAATAGGTAGACAAGTAAATTTGTCATGGAATATCGTGTTTCTTCGAAAGGTCCTATGCCAGGTGAGAACTACGCGCACGTCACTGCAGAAATGTTATTTTTTACAAATTCCACCCAAACTTTCGGTGTAAATTCTATTCGTCATTTCTATGGTGAATGTAAATACCATCTGTCATAATTATCATAATGATTATTTACGACGACATTGCAATCGATGATACCATTAAATGTTTGATTTATTTTTGTGAAAATAAACGTATATCTGAAATTAGTATTATTCCCGATTTAATTATATATAAATCATCTTCGAAATATATTGAAAATATTTGCCGTATTACCTATATATAAAATGTTTATTTATTTAGGAAATATTGTTACAATACTTCTATTATAGTGCAGTTAATTTTGTGGATTGAAGGTACTCAAAATATTTCATTGTATCAATATATTAATTACCCTAACCAATGTCGTATGTTTCTGCATTCGGATAATTTATGTTTCCAGTTAAAAAAAAAACATTTTAGAGTACATTAAAAAGATTAAAAAATATAGGAATACGAACAAACTGATATCAAAAAACATCCAAATCCAAATTATCGAAAATTAAAATATCGGAAATAATAGATTTTTTAAAATATTTTCAAACATAACAGAAGAGGAATGTGAAATTCATTTGTAGATCAGCATTATTTAGATGCCAATCATTGCAAAGCGGTTCATTTTGGTGCTGAAAAGGGTAAGTTACTTCATAGCTGTTGCCACAATGGAAAAATATCCCCGCAAGTACTGCTGCAATATCCAGAAGAAAACAGTAATGAGTCTAAAAATTTTAAAGAATTTGTTCGTCAGTACAGCTGTGCATTTGCATCTTTCGGGGTGCAAATAAGTGACATACCAGGTGTAGGCCCGTATTGTTTAAAAATTTCAGGTGAAGTAAATCATAGAAGTTTGCAGAGTGATGGAGAGGTGCCGGCATATGCGCAACTATATGTTTACGATGCGGATGAAGCAGTCAGGGTACGTATGAGCCATCCGTCTAACCTTAGATGTCAACAAAATATAATGGAAACTATTGATAATGTCATCCGTCGTGTAAGTCCATATGCTCTCCAATACAAAAGGTTGAAAGAAGCGGTTGAAGAAGAATAATCTATAGTTGCAGAGCACGGGGGCCAGATGCGGAATATTCAACTACTCTTTACGCGTTCTTCGTTAGATGACCAAAGAAGGTATAATGCTCCATCTAATAATAATGAAGTCGCCATTGTGTATGTAGCAGATTACGAATGTAGGTTACCGCCAAACGTAGATGTTGCTGTTCACCCTAAGAATGTAGGAGGTCTCCAGCGTATTAATATGTTATCAAAACATTTAGATCCGATGGTTTTTCCATTGTTATTTCCATCAGGTGAATTTGGTTGGACTCTACAGCCTCAAATAATACAACATTAACTGCATGGTTTAAACTTAACCAACAAGATAATGAGGCATGTAATATTAAGTATCAGGATTTAACTAATTTCTATGTTTTTTCCAGCAAAAAGCAGTGGAAGAAGAGGCAATGTGGCAGGGACAAGATTATTGGTCGCATGTCCCCCGTTTCTCCTAGAAATATAGAATTATACCATTTAAGACTTATTTTTTTACAAGTGACTGGTGCTACGTCCTTTGAATCTTTGCGGACTGTTAATGGTTGTCTACTTCCTACATTTCGTGATGCAGTACGAGAATTAGGACTCATCGATGATATTGGAGAATGGCAACGTTGCATGGCTGAAGCTTCAACGTATATGATGCCCAAAGCTCTTCGCGACCTATTTGTCTTATTAATGATTCATTGCCTCCCACCAGATCCGTTGCAGCTGTGGAACGATTTCAAAGATTTGATGTCAGAAGACTTTAGTCGTCAAGGTGCTACTGCAGAAATTGCACAAAATTGTTCCCTTTTGTATATTCAAAAGGCATTAATAAATGAAAATTCTTCTTGCACATCACAGGGTTTTGCCGGGACCAGATTACAGCAATACTTATAATGAAGTGGTTGATATTAATTTAGCATTAGAAAGTTCTTTAGGGTTAGAGATGGCTGGAAAACTCAATCGAGAACAACATTGTGCTTTCGACAGTATATTAAGTAAAAAATTTCAGATGTACCTGAAACAAAAAATGTTTCTTTA
The DNA here is from genome assembly GCA_016648135.1 of Agrypnia vestita. NCBI lineage: Eukaryota > Metazoa > Arthropoda > Insecta > Trichoptera > Phryganeidae > Agrypnia > Agrypnia vestita. The sequence continues at coordinate 260,779 of JADDOH010003425.1, read as the reverse complement.
TTGACGGTCCTGGTGGCACAGGTAAAACGTTCCTTTATAAGACTATTATACATACTTTAAGAGGAAGATCTAAGAAAGTTTTATCTGTTGCTTGGACAGGAATAGCAGCAATTTTATTACCAGGTGGACGTACATGTCACATGGCTTTTAATTTACCTCTTGATTTATAGAATAACACAACATGCAGAGTGACATCCAAGAACCGTGCAATTATAAGTGCAGCTGATGTTATCATCTGGGATGAAGCACCGATGGCGCCAGTTATAGCTTTAGATATAATTGAACGTACAAATTCTACCAGTTTCTCGAAGGGCTTCTCGCGGTCAGTTAGTAGCGACATCTATTAAAAACAGCCAACATTGGAAAAAATTTACTATTTTCAATTTGAAAACTAATGTCCGCGCTTTAGAAGGTGAAAATTCATTTACACAGTGGCTTTTAGATTTAGGCGATGGAAAGTTGCCTCCTGTGGAAGGAAAGTATGCGTCATCAGTGCTTATTCCAAATGAAAGCGAAAGTCAAAATGTTGTTCAAAGCATATATAATGAAGTTCATTCTATAGCGCCCCTAATGAGTAAACGAACGATACTGTGTCCAATGAATGAACATGCTCGATTGGTTAACGAAAATGTACTCGGGCGTTTAGAAGGTCCAATCTTTACATTTTATTCTGTGGATAGTATTAAAAATGATGGTCGTGAAATGGACTACAAAATGATACATTTTTAAAATACATTCATTTATCAATAATCATTAAACTAAAATGCTATGTAATTTATTAATAAATAAGACGCTGTAATTTTATCGATAAAAAGAAATACAAATAAGAATTCGATAGCTGTTTCATTTTTTGTATGTCACTGACAGCTACCATAGACAGTAAAACCTGATTTTTTCACTGAAATTTTGTCTGTCACTGACAGCTACCATAGACACTAAAACCTGATTTTTGTCTCCTCAATGTTGATGAATTCATTATTTTTAAACCAGCCAAACTTAAAAACTCAAAGTTGACAGCATCACAATGTTATACAGTAACTGTCAAGAAACAAAAAAAGAAATAGTGCTTACTTCAGAATACGGCCGATTATCAAATTCTATTAACTTTGTAACAGTAAGGAAAACAATTGTGTTTGTTGCAGAGCAAACACAATTGGCCTCGAGACGACTGTCATTGGCCGCGAAGCGGCCACAATAGCAAAAATGGAAATTTGCCAAATACAATTGGCCGCGAAGCGGCTGACGTTGGCATAGGTAACCAATTGTGTTTGCTGCACAGCAAACACAATTGGCCGCGCAGCGGCCATCGTTGGCCGCGGAGCGGCCGTCATTGGCCGCGGAGCGGCCGTCATTGGCCGGGAAGCGGCCACAATAGCCGTAATAGCCCGCAGGGCCTAGAAGTAAGCAATCGGCGAAGCCGATTGCTTTCCTGCTAGTAATTATTTATTTGGTCATCCAAACAGGAAGAAATAAATGCACGGTAAAAAAAAATACAAAAGAGTTATTATACGCCTTCCATTGTGTGACGACACAGATGACACTCGATGATAATATGGAGGAAGATTAAAAGTAAACAGTAATATTTAGTATTACGTATAATACCTACATACAGGGTTATTTGGAAAACATTAACAGAGCAGAACTATATTCCTGCTTTAATTGTGAGTCGAAAATGTTTAAGCAACTATGGAGATATGCGACATCTAAGTTTGCATTTTTTTTCAACATTTCTGACTTATTTTCCGTAAAAAATTTGACTATCGAATATGAATAGTTCATTGCTTTAATACAAGTAAAATAAAATTAAAAAAAAACTTTTCAATTCCGATCATTCCTATTGGAATTTTTGCAAGATTTTTATCATTTTATTCAACTTATCTTGAAACGAATGAAGTTTTCGTAATCAATATAAGTTACAGTAATGATAAGTAAAAAATGCAAACTTTGATATTGCATAATTCCATAACTACTGGTATTAGGTCATGGCTGATTGAACATTTTCGACTCATAATCAAGGCAGGAATATAGTCGTGCGAGTAGTCGCATGTTTTGTTGTTGCACATTTTCAGGGAGGGTGATAAGTTTCCATACGAAGATAGTCTTCATGTTTGGCATTAAAAATATCTATTGAATTCAAAAGGTTCTAAGAATATACGCGGGATGTGAGAGGATTTGCAGTTATTGGTGTGATATATTGAAAGGGAAAAGATCTGTTGGTAGGTCTGAGTGGGACGTGGAAGGATTTCGGGAGAATCAACAAGGCTGTGAATGTTTGGAAAAGGAAGAAAGGACGAATATGACAATATTCGCCTGCTTTAAGAGTGTTTAGTTATATTATGGAGAAAAATAAATTTGGCGCGTTGTTTAAGGTTTCAGGTAACATAATGTCAAACAAGTAAACGGGACGATCACGGATTAGATGATTTGGAGTGAGGGGGGGGATTATTGATAGTATTAATAAACCAAAAAAGACTTGCTAACATCCATACAGCATTATTTTAATTTGACACGTTTTATTGATAAATTGAAGTACTAAATTCTATTTTTTATTTATAAAATAATAATAATTAAATATGTGCACATGAACTCATATCACATCAATATTTTTACAATTTTCACACTAAGCTATACTTTGGTCGATAGAGTGAGGGATGAACAAATTAGACGTGAATGCAATGCTGGCTGTAGTGTGGTACACAAAATAAAGAAGGGAGTACTGAGATGGTTTGGTCATGTGAAACGTATGAACGAGGGAAGGATGGTTAAGAAAATGTATGAGGCGAGTGTTGAAGGCAACAGGAATAGAGAGCGTCCGCGAAAGGCCTGGCATGATCAGATACTACAAGTACTTGAGGATGGCCCTGTTAAAAGCCGCAACAACCGTAGAACTTGTACGAGAAGATGTACGAATGTGGCCGAAGCAAAAGTGGTGTGCCAGGATAGAAGAGTGTGGCGTTCAATCCTATCTGCCTACCCCTGCGGGGAAACGGCGTGATGGTTAGTTAATTAGTTGGTTAGCTATACTTTTCAAACTTAGCTAAGTAGTATGAAAGTAGAACCAACTTGGTGGTCTCCTATAACGAGGACCTCGACCTCGCTAGATCACTAGGCGAGTAACTTAACCACTAGATTAATCATAAGAGAATTGTATTGAGGAGTTTATCAAGTGTTAATTAGGTTAATTACGTGAGAATACGAGCCAAAACCGGGACGGAAATAAATACAGGACAGAAAGGTTAAAAACGGTGACAGCGCCCGTAACTACTGATTTACGGCCAAATATGTTGGATTCAACATTTTCCTTTTCAGATCTTCAAATACCAAATCTCCGGCTGTAATAATTAATACCTACTCTTAAAAATGTAAATCTTAATTCAGTTTCAAGGCGCATCAAGAAGTGGACTGCGAAGAATTAGGAGATTTACATTTTTTATCATTTTCTTCTTGTGTATCTACCAGCGGCGTGCAGTGGGTATAAGCTTAGGTTATGCTGTGACCGACTATATACCTATACTAGCTGTGCCCACGCAGCTTCGCAAGCGTAGATTTTTAGTAAACTGTTTGGATCGTCATAGAACTTTCGCGAACCTTCTAGATCATTCTCCTTCCAGGACTTTCAAGAAATTTATCGAATGTACAGGAACCTTCTAGACACACCGACACACTCCGCCACTCAGTTTAGAACCTTATAGAACTTTCGGAAATTTTCTAGAACCTTCTCCTTCCAGAAATTACTAGATCAAGGTTTTTCCGGAACCTTCTAGACTCACCGACACTGTCGGCGCTCCTATTTTGAAACAACCTGAAGCATTTGCGGCCTTCCCATAACAAAACAATATGTTAGAAAGCACATTTTCGTCACCCACTCCCACCCACGCACAGCCACCTCCACCAAACTCGCATATTTTTGATGTGACACCAGGGACTATCCACTACCATAACCACCGGTGGGTTGGTTGTGGCTGGTTGTGGAGAAAACTTGTCGGGTAGGGAAACATGGGTCAGAACCACGTTCAAATCGACGGTCCCTACTTAAACTAAGCAAGTTTACAGGAGAACTGTTTGAAGTTTGACTTTACGTACAAAATAAGCGTATTGTATACGCGTCAGTTTTTTTTTTTGAAAAGTAAGATTTGAGAATAAATATATATATATATTATATATTATATATAATATAGTATATATATATATCTAATATATTATATATATATATATATATTGATTAAAAAAATATTTATACGCATATACCTATAAGGTTATGTACATTTAAAAGCAAGTTTAAGTGTACTAGCAGGAAAGCAATCGGCTTCGCCGATTGCTTACTGCTAGGCCCTACGGGCTATTACGGCTATTGTGGCCGCTTCGCGGCCAATTGTATTTGGCAAATTTCCATTTTTGCTATTGTGGCCGCTTCGCGGCCAATGACAGTCGTCCCGCGGCCAATTGTGTTTGCTCTGCAACAAACACAATTGTTTTCCTTACTGTTACAAAGTTAATAGAATTTGATAATCGGCCGTATTCTGAAGTAAGCACTATTTCTTTTTTTGTTTCTTGACAGTTACTGTATAACATTGTGATGCTGTCAACTTTGAGTTTTTAAGTTTGGCTGGTTTAAAAATAATGAATTCATCAACATTGAGGAGACAAAAATCAGGTTTTAGTGTCTATGGTAGCTGTCAGTGACAGACAAAATTTCAGTGAAAAAATCAGGTTTTACTGTCTATGGTAGCTGTCAGTGACATACAAAAAATGAAACAGCTATCGAATTCTTATTTGTATTTCTTTTTATCGATAAAATTACAGCGTCTTATTTATTAATAAATTACATAGCATTTTAGTTTAATGATTATTGATAAATGAATGTATTTTAAAAATGTATCATTTTGTAGTCCATTTCACGACCATCATTTTTAATACTATCCACAGAATAAAATGTAAAGATTGGACCTTCTAAACGCCCGAGTACATTTTCGTTAACCAATCGAGCATGTTCATTCATTGGACACAGTATCGTTCGTTTACTCATTAGGGGCGCTATAGAATGAACTTCATTATATATGCTTTGAACAACATTTTGACTTTCGCTTTCATTTGGAATAAGCACTGATGACGCATACTTTCCTTCCACAGGAGGCAACTTTCCATCGCCTAAATCTAAAAGCCACTGTGTAAATGAATTTTCACCTTCTAAAGCGGGGACATTAGTTTTCAAATTGAAAATAGTAAATTTTTTCCAATGTTGGCTGTTTTTAATAGATGTCGCTACTAACTGACCGCGAGAAGCCCTTCGAGAAACTGGTAGAATTTGTACGTTCAATTATATCTAAAGCTATAACTGGCGCCATCGGTGCTTCATCCCAGATGATAACATCAGCTGCACTTATAATTGCACGGTTCTTGGATGTCACTCTGCATGTTGTGTTATTTTATAAATCAAGAGGTAAATTAAAAGCCATGTGACATGTACGTCTACCTGGTAATAAAATTGCTGCTATTCCTGTCCAAGCAACAGATAAAACTTTCTTAGATCTTCCTCTTAAAGTATGTATAATAGTCTTATAAAGTAACGTTTTACCTGTGCCACCAGGACCGTCAATAAAGAAACATTTTTTTGTTTCAGGTACATCTGAAATTTTTTACTTAATATACTGTCGAAAGCACAATGTTGTTCTCGATTGAGTTTTCCAGCCATCTCTAACCCTAAAGAACTTTCTAATGCTAAATTAATATCAACCACTTCATTATAAGTATTGCTGTAATCTGGTCCCGGCAAACCCTGTGATGTGCAAGAAGAATTTTCATTTATTAATGCCTTTTGAATATACAAAAGGGAACAATTTTGTGCAATTTCTGCAGTAGCACCTTGACGACTAAAGTCTTCTGACATCAAATCTTTGAAATCGTTCCACAGCTGCAACGGATCTGGTGGGAGGCAATGAATCATTAATAAGACAAATAGGTCGCGAAGAGCTTTGGGCATCATATACGTTGAAGCTTCAGCCATGCAACGTTGCCATTCTCCAATATCATCGATGAGTCCTAATTCTCGTACTGCATCACGAAATGTAGGAAGTAGACAACCATTAACAGTCCGCAAAGATTCAAAGGACGTAGCACCAGTCACTTGTAAAAAAATAAGTCTTAAATGGTATAATTCTATATTTCTAGGAGAAACGGGGGACATGCGACCAATAATCTTGTCCCTGCCACATTGCCTCTTCTTCCACTGCTTTTTGCTGGAAAAAACATAGAAATTAGTTAAATCCTGATACTTAATATTACATGCCTCATTATCTTGTTGGTTAAGTTTAAACCATGCAGTTAATGTTGTATTATTTGAGGCTGTAGAGTCCAACCAAATTCACCTGATGGAAATAACAATGGAAAAACCATCGGATCTAAATGTTTTGATAACATATTAATACGCTGGAGACCTCCTACATTCTTAGGGTGAACAGCAACATCTACGTTTGGCGGTAACCTACATTCGTAATCTGCTACATACACAATGGCGACTTCGTTATTATTAGATGGAGCATTATACCTTCTTTGGTCATCTAACGAAGAACGCGTAAAGAGTAGTTGAATATTCCGCATCTGGCCCCCGTGCTCTGCAACTATAGATTATTCTTCTTCAACCGCTTCTTTCAACCTTTTGTATTGGAGAGCATATGGACTTACACGACGGATGACATTATCAATAGTTTCCATTATATTTTGTTGACATCTAAGGTTAGACGGATGGCTCATACGTACCCTGACTGCTTCATCCGCATCGTAAACATATAGTTGCGGAAAGATGCAAATGCATTAGCACAGTTGTACTGTCGAATAAATTTCTTAAAATTTTTAGACTCATTACTGTTTTCTTCTGGATATTGCAGCAGTACTTGCGGGGATATTTTTCCATTGCGGCAACAGCTATGAAGTAACTTACCCTTTTCAGCACCAAAATGAACCGCTTTGCAATGATTGGCACCTAAATAATGCTGATCTACAAATGAATTAAAATTGTTAATGGCACATTTAAAATAAGATGTCGCATTTTTTCCTTCAGCATACACTCTTTGCCTAGCATTTTTACGTTCCCGCTGGTCAGCATTCCTTCTTTCACATTCCTCTTCTGTTATGTTTGACACTCTACGTCTGGCATTTCTTCATTCATATTGTGAACTCGAATCGCATTATCAAATTGCCGGTTTGTGATGTTGAGTCTTCCATCGAAATTCTGAAATTCTGAAACTGAATTCTGAAAAATAATAATTTTTATGTATAAATACGGAGAAAATGACACGTAAAATGACATTCGCGCCACGCGCTGTGAGACTTTTGAGGTTATATGAGAGATGTTTATGAATCTAAGGTTAAGTTCACTTTGCAGTTTAAATAAAATATAAAGCGTAATAAATGTTTAATAAATAAATGTTTTGAACGTTTATTGAAGCAAGATTAATGCAAAAACAATAAAAAGAAAAGCTTAAACGTATACTTACCTTCAATTTCATAAAGCGTGGGTTATTCTGTGGTATGGCCAGCACAAAAATTCGTTGACTGCAATTACGTTGGCTGTTTTGAATACACGGATTCCACGAAAATATTTTAAAAAATCTATTATTTCCGATATTTTAATTTTCGATTATTTGGATTTGAATGTTTTTTGATATCAGTTTGTTCGTATTCCTATATTTTTTAATCTTTTTAATGTACTCTAAAATGTTTTTTTTTAACTGGCAACATAAATTATCCGAATGCAGAAACGTACGACATTGGTTAGGGTAATTAATATATTGATTATCAACCTTAACAAAGTCACAGAAGAGGTTGGATTCTACAGAAGATCGGAGACTTGTTGAATATTCTTTCTAATTAATAGATCGATTCGCGTAACACTTATTTTTCTTCAGTTCGGGTACTCTGACATTTATTTTGCTCCGCGTTGAATACTGACCGTATTGGCGATCTCAGATTGAGTTTCGAAATTGATGTTCACAAAAGATAAAATAAATAAATCAAAAATCATGTAACGAATACTGAGAAAGATAAGGTATTTTATTCGTGATCAAACGGCGTATTAATAATTAGTTGACATCGTTACTCGATACCTCCAATACCACGGACTGGAGAGAGGTAATGAACAAGAACAGTGAAAAGTTTTATAACTAAATATTTGAAGGGAATATGAGATGTGGATAGTAATGATTAAATATTGGAATATTTGATGTGGATAGAAATACTAAGGGGGCCATTCAAGTATTACGTAAGCAGCAAAGGGGGGTCTGGATGGTGAATACGTCAGCAATATTTATTTTCTTTTTCTGATTTTTCAGCAAAATTTAGTAAATTCTGATTTGAACACATATGGCAAGCATTCTTGTATACTCGGAAGCGAAAAGCATGTTTAGGGATTCTCTAAAATAATTGATATTGCTAACTCGCTCTTACGCGATGTTTTATGGTTACGTTAAAAATAACCGAAGTAGGGAAATTACCGCGCGCGCTATTCGTATTTATCTATTTTTCATATTTTTTTTGTAAAATTTAATAGATACCGATACACATAATATGGCAACCCTATTTGTATACAAAATATAAATACCAAATAAAAAATATAAACCAACGATTAGGTATGTAAGCGTAGGAGGGGGGAGTAAGAGCTTTGTTTACTTTTGCCGACAAGGGGAAGGGGGATGGGGGGGTTAAAAATGACTAAAATTCCGCTTACGTAATACTCGAATGACCCCGAAGAACGGATTATTCGAATCTTTCGATTTAATTATACTAAACAACGCGTTGATAAAATTTTGCTCCTTAAAATGTGAATTGAAATACTCGCGGTCTACGTAGAATTTCGGTTCGAATTTATTGCAGCGAACGCGCGCAGCAAGATCGGTTCCGCGATCTAGTTGGCGCTTGCATAGATACAGAAGTGTCTAAATATTCGCGTCGAATTTGGCTCCCGAAATTCGTAAACATCATTCGGGCGCAAGTCGGTTTTTGAAATAATTTGTAATTATTGTAAAATATGCGGCGCTCGGAAAAGTGCGACAGCTTCCGGCCTTTCCCGAGCGGCGGCGCGCTCCGCTCGGCGCTCGGCCCTCAGCCGCCAGACCCGTAGTCCCGCGCCCGCGCCGCGAGACACGGACGCGCGCTCCGCAGCCCTAGTCCGGCTCGTGTCGAGCTCGGTCCTCGCTCGCAGCGGCCGCTCCCCATATGGTACGAGAGGAAGGTGAGTTTGCAGCTTCCAGCTGGGAGGCTCCGAGCCCACAGGTGGTGCTGCCGGCGCGTGCTCCACTTCCGAGCGAATAATAACGGAAACGCTGTCCTTCATTCTAAATCCCGCGGTATGCGCCACCGTGAACTGCCCGCCGACTGTTTTCTTCCGACGGTGTATCCGTATTTGGGTGGAATTGATAAAATATCGGTAGTTTGCGGGCACCGAGTGGTTCCGGTGACATCCGCGGTTTCCTAGTACTTTAAGAGATAACGAGTTATATTTTAGCGGCGTTCCTACTAACTGTTTAAAACAACATACGTAAAAAGTAAAACTCCGAAAGCTTTAATAGGTTTACTTTATTGCGCTTAATTATAGAGCGATATTTTTTGAGAACGAACTCCGCCGAAGAAATTGTAGAATTTTATTTGAATGTCAGACACCTCGTTGTGCCGAGGGCGCGAAATAATAAATAAAAGCGATCTTCGCGGCGACGGTCCAGTCCCTAGCCCGGTACTGATACGCGATAATGACTCGATAAATGATTTCAAACATGTTATCATTCGATATTTCGCTGTTATCAATTTAAAATATCGATTAATAGCTGGTAAATGTATCGGTAGCCAGTAACCATATTGTAACTCGAGATGAGCTGCGCTACAGCTGAGATCTGATAAATGAGCCAGCGGGTGCACCCCCGACGCAGCCGACACATATTCGGTCGTCTTCTGAAATAAGCAATATTCATGTTTAACGCATCTTGACAGTATCGTGTAACATTTTAATACCGCCATTTTCGACGTTTTTAGTTTGAAAGGTCTGAAATGAACGAATTCAATCGATCAGTAATTGTGAATAACTTAACGATTGTTTATGTTTTTCAGCTTTCTAATTGATTGAATTCATTAATTTCAAACCTGACAAACTTATAACTTCAAAATTTACGTCGTTACAATGTTATACAATGACTGTCGAGATACAGAAATAGCGATATTTTGTATTTCAGAATACGGCTGAGTATGTATACCACACGTGCATATTGTTATTTATGTTTCTCGCTTTAATTCCTTTCGATTCGCCTAATTGATGTGCCGATTAAGATATGATGTAAAAATGTATTAGCGATGACACAATGTTTTATAGACTTATATTTAAATAGGCTAGTATAAAGTCCGTTATTATATAATATTATAACAAGAGTAACATTATTTAAAAATATTTTTTTAAACTTACTTAACTTTAATATGATTCTTTAAATTTTTTTAATTGTTTGCGCGAGATAACTCGTATGAACTATTTAAGACGTAAGAAATGTCTTTTTTTCTTTTTGATAAGAAGGTGTTGCCGTGTCCCTGTCTCGGCAATTCCGGTAGAACCGGATGCGGAAGACGAGTAGAGCGGGCGCGGTTCGACTACCGCAACAATTAACCACGTTTCTAGCTACTCGCGGTAGTAACGAGTGAACCCAATTACAAATTACGGGATCTCTAGTCAGTATAGTATTCTAATGACATTAATTTAATATTCATTAAAAGTCATGTGAAATGGGTAAATAGGTACCGGAAGATTTGATTTGAGTTCGGTAGATAACATAGTGCCTGCTAAGAGTGGGAAGAGTTCAGCAGGTGATGTAATAAAGGAAAGTAGTTATGTGAAAAAGGTATCTTCTTCTTCTTCATCAGCCTTCGTCTCTCCACTGCTGGATATAGGCCTCTTCCTTCCCTTTAAATCCTTCCTCGTTGTTTGCTAATTGTAAGCATCTCTTTTGAGGTCTTCCGATGTCTTTTTTATTCCCCCAATGTCTCCATTTCAGAACTCTGGGAAGCCATATTGTAGCATCCTGGTGCATCTTCGGCGGCGCCTGTAACCGCTAGAAGATGCGTCCCCAGGTGGCGGATAGGATATGGGGGGCAGGAGGGAAATAAAATACCTCTCGCAGACCAACAGGCAGTAGCGTCTGACCCATAATGGGTCTGTTCCCTATGTTTAGGGCGGCTGATTTAAAACTCACCAAACGTGGTGTTTTAATGCCAAATCTTCCAAATTAAATTAAATGAACCGAAAACGATATAGAACGGGAGAACTTATATACCGAAATAAATTGTAGCCAGCCCTTAACAAGCGCCGAATAGCGAGTTTATATTTGTCACCAAAGATTCGTCGTTCACAGACGACAGAACAACAAGCTGTCGGTATTTGGCATTGGCGCCAAATTAGAACTGCGGCGTTTCTTCTAGAAGGAGCGATGCTGTCTCTACTTCTACAACACTCGTTGGGGCTTGTTTACCGCGTTGAGAATTATATTTAGATATATATTTGCCATTCCTTTTTGTTTTATCGGCTCTCTTGGAGCCAAATTTTTTATTTAAAACGTTTGCTTCTATTAGATGCTTCGTCTGGACAGATAATATAATAATTAGTAATAATGTAACATTATATGATATTATTTAGGTGACATTACGTTACACCAGCGCAAAGTTATTAATTAAATAAAATAAAATATACATTTACTCAAAAGTTAAACTAAACAAAGAAATAATTACATTGTGTGATAAATAAAAAAATATATGCTGATAATATTCTAAATATTAACGTAACAAATATGAGTGAGTTATAACTTTCAATGTTGAATTCTAAAATGCTTTGTAATCTTGCGAAGTATTCTATCAATTAGAGCTTGGCTTTTCACCCAAATATTTAGTTATATATGTATAATATCTTCAATGAACGATTTATAAATTTGTGGTGATATATTTAATAAATAAATAAAACACGACTTGGTGTACACCACTAAATATTTATTTTCTTTATTCAATATGAATAAACACCTCTACAAGTTTCGAGGACAAAGTTCCCATCCTCAGGAGGATAAAAAGTATACTAAATAAAATGATTATTATATACTTAATTAGTGGGGTGGGGAATAGGCGGAGTACACAGAAGGGTTGGGGAGGGGGGGGATTGTTAGGGAATAGTTAAGAAATTATCAACGTTGGGTTTTTTAATTTATAATTGGAAAAATGTTAAGAATGGGGTTGTTTGGGAATTGAATTTGACTGTTTATTATATTGTTATTACGATTAATATTTGTTCTTATTTCTAAAATTTCGAAACTATCTAATTGCCTATTATTTTGTAAAATTTTTAGACCTAAATTGATGTCGAAAGTATGGTCGTTCCAGCAAATGGTTTGCAAATTCCGAATATCCATTGCTATTTAAACATCTTAAATGTTCCTTAATTCTTTTTTCAATACTTTTCTTTGTTTTGCCAATGTAAAAGGCAGTATAATCTTTACATTCCAATTTATAAATTCCCCATTTTTTAATAGAGCTATCCTTATCCTTGTTAAACAACAAGTTGTGTTTTATTTAATTATAATATATGTATATGTTTTTTTTGTAATCATGTTTTAAATTTATAATATATGACCGGTTGTAGGCACCTGTATTCCCGCAACTTCCCATTGTATATTGTTACGTTATACTATGAAGGTTTAATAGAAATAAAAATATATTAAAAATGTGTACATATCAAGGATAATTAAAAATGGAGTAAGAAACAATAGTATAAAAATAAAAACAAATTAATAATGTAAAAAGAAAGTAAGGTTTTGCTCTATATTTATAATTCAATCTAATATTTTTTCCGGTTCAGCTCGTTCTACATTTGAGAACTTGTGTTCTTCTACGACAGTCTAATATACCTACATTATGGTAAGTGAGAATGTATGTGTCGGGAGTAAAGAGCTTTAAGGAGGCTAGCAAAGGTCGTGGCGAGGTCGCCTCTCGTTTCCTTCCTGCGGCGGTTAACCCCGAGGAAACTTTAAACAGCTTCCTTTCGCTTCCTAGAAAATTTATGCGGGGCTTTCCTTCAATTACAGCACTACTCAAACAGAAGTTACTACATTACAAACTTTTATATATTTCAATGGGCTAATTAATTACAGCCGCAAGTTTCGATAAAATTTATTTATATAACGCCTTAATGGGCTTTTACAAAATAGGTATACAAAATATAAAATATAGAAAAATCACAGAGTAATTAAGAGTAAATAAGACGGATATGCAGTTAAAAAAATTCAAGTAAATTTACCTAATAGATTTGTGTAAATTTAGATTGCATTGAAAAAGAGAAGTTTAAACAGGAAGAAGAAAAAGAAAAATTATTTATACATTACCATTTAGTTGAGATGTAAAGAATTATTTCAATTTAGTCCAAGACACAGTTATACTATCAGCGAAAATGAACCACCTCCGCATGCTCATTCCTGATGAGTGTATTATTAGAGTTACTAGCTGGAACCCGTCAAAAACGACGGTACTTTAACATGCCGGTTCCCAAAGAATAAGTATTTTTCTATTTATAGCCGATACCCATGAAATAGTAATAACGACTATTATCAAAAACTTTTAACATTTTTATATTTCCCCTGCCGGCAGTTAATAAAGGTAATGCTTTAAACCCTGGCGATCGTGGTGTTCAGAACACGAAATGATGTGCTAGCCCTAGTATATATTTATATTATATTTTTGGCGGTCCAAGGAGAGGCAGCGGTAGCAACAAGCCGAAGCCGGCCGGTTCTCCGGCCGTTTAATTTGTTTTTTTAGCCGTGAATTCCAACGAAATTACGGACGTTGCACGAATTTACGGACAGACAGACACACAGATAGCGAAATTATTACGTTTGATTAACAAAAATTGTTAACAGTGTAGATATTATTCATATGGTCGTCAAGTTAGTCGAAAACTATGTCGTGGAATTCGAAGTATTCAAATGCAAAATTTTTGTGTTTGTTTTCAATCTTTGAAATTCGGGTACCTACGCGTGCATCAAAGAATCGCCGGATAAGGTAAGATTCTAATTAAAATAATAAATATAACGTTTGCACACCGAAATAATTGTTATAAGATAATATTTTTGAATAATAATTGATAAAGAAATGATAAATATTGATAAAGAATGAACAATGAAACACAAATCTGAGAGCAAAGCATGGTACACCTTTGTTCAGTTCAGTTCGGTTCAGTTACAGTTCAGGAACCACAACCGAAGGATCCATTAGAGCCTCTAAATATTCGTGATTCCAACTATTCGAATATCGAATAGTTAATTCGAATATTCGAATGTATTCATAAAATTTTTAAGAAAGGATTAATTTACGTCGGATGATAAATAGATTCTATATATTTAAAAAAATACAATAATTGTAGTACGTTATAAAAAAATATATTGAACAATAATGTTGAATTAAGAAATACAAATTAAAAAAAAAACACAAAAAAAATATCTCGATAACTGACAAAATTTTAGATATGTTTATATTACCTACTCCATATCTCACACCCCACGTGCAAGTTTTTTGAAAATTATTTTGTATATAACTTCTTGTTTGTTGGCTCAAATATTTATGAAAGCTTAATACTATATAGTAATAAAGAATAAAGAAAAATAGAAAGCCGACAAAACAAGGTGTTTTAAACATAAGTGCTTATTATAATAAAACTATAAAGATATCATGACTTTAAAAAAAAAGGCAAATGCAAAAGACGTCCGGCTTCATTATATCATAGCCCATATCGGTATACCTGAAATGACTTTCAGGGTTCGTAAACCTTTGTTTCATTTGGAAAAATATTAAAAATCTTATAGTATAAATATGAGCGAATACTTTACGAATACTTTTTAAGTTATTCGAATAACGAATACTTAAAAACAGGCGAATATATTCAAGCTTAGAATATTCGGATTGGAGGCTCTAACCATTCACTTACAGTTCAGAAACCATCCTTTGGTGGTTTATGAACTGTAAGCGTATAGATCCTTCAGTGGTTACGTTCACGCTTACTAATCTAAGGCAGACATTCCCTGTCTAAATTGAAATATTTTAAAGTTGCCTCATGCCTTGCATACTTAGTTCCCATGCTCTTGAACAACCTACAAAGCATCTTTCCGGCAGTGACCCCAAAATCAGTGGCAGAACTCAGAAAGTGGCTGATATCAATCGATATAAGTTACCTATGAATAAATGTGATGTATATCATTACTCTAACGATCATGAATTATTAGTTTGCTATATTTAGATTTGCTTTTAAAATGTGCTTAAAATTGTTTTTTCTTCTGAAATGAAATGTAGTTACATTGTAACATTAATTGTGAAAATGAACCTGCATACAAACCTCTTTTTAGATGTTTTGTAGAACTAGTGATATTTAAAAATGTAAAGAAAATAGATAATAAATAAAAAAAGGATTTAGAAGTCATATGCTGCAGATATTGTCAACACGCAATAAAATGCGCTCCCCAACTCTCAACACTGTAGAAGCCCAGATGTAAGCAGTAGTTATTTCAGCAAACGTTACTTTTAATTTAAAGCTCCATTTATTTTGTTGCTCGTTACATAATTCTTGCAAAGCCGTGGGTGTGGGAGGACCCGACGATAAGGGTAGCTTGATATCGAAAACAGGGTGTCTCGGCTAATGAGGGAGCACTGCGAGGGCGGCTGGCTATTGAATTCGTATTTGTGAAATTACCGTGTTGCCGCTTATCACCCCCTTGTGCATATTTTCAATAAATATATCGGGTTTCAGTTTATCTTCTTTATCGAGCTCTGATAAGATTGAATAATCTGTTGATCACTTCCTCCGCAAATAGTTCAATCCTCTGAACAAAATATTAACGATTGAAATATTCCACATTACGACATTTCCCCCTATTATTTTACTCCTTCCCCTCCCCCTGATATATTTTCGATTCAAAGACTTAAAACGCACTTTTTTGTAAAATCCTTTCCATTAAATTAAATATTAAATCAAATAATAAAGATATATTTTTAGAAATTTCTGACATAGATATTTGTCTAGACATGTTTCATTTTCAGTCAATCAATTATTTAATTACATGATGGTAAACTTAATTTACAAAGAAAGGGAGTAAAATAAAAACTTTTTATGGGTTAGTTTTTTACTCCCTTTATATTAATTAACTCGTGGCGTCTGCTTGCTTGACGAAAAAACTTTGGATCGATTTTTAACCCTTTTCCCGTGATCCAATCGAGCTGAAACTTGGCAAGTAGACTCGTGGCGACGATCAAGAAGATCTATCAAACTTTTGTTAAAAAAATTTAATAATTTTAGTATAATTTCGGATTTTTAGAAATTTTATTACTTCCTTTATTTTAACTCGTGGCGTCTACTTGACGCAAAAACTTTGGATCGATTTTTAACCCTTTTCCCGTGATCCCTTTAACCGTGATCCAATCGAGCTGAAACTTTGCAAGCAGACTCGTGGCGACGATCAAAGAGATCTATCAAATTTTCATTAAAAAAATAAATAATTATAGTATAATTTTACATTTTTAACATTTTTTATGGTTTTTTCATACAATTTGTATGAAGAGATTCAGACGCATCTGGTAGACGCGAAAACTGATAAAATAATGATTTTTAATTTTTTGAAATCTTTTATCCCTTTCGTAGCGTCGCATCCCAACGAGCCCAACGCATAGGTTAAGCGCCAAACCAGTTTCCACTAGTAAATGAGAAAGGAAGTATAATAAAAACTTTTTATGGGTTACTTTATTATTATTATTATTATTATTATTATTATCAAATCTGTACCGTTCGACCGATCGGACTGATAATTTGGAAACTTATTCTTTAGGACCCGGCGGGTAATGTAGGCGACATTTCCCCCTCCTCTTTTACCCCTTCCCCTCCATCTGATATATTTTCGCATCTGATGCAAATCTAAAATGTTCGAATCGAACTTTTGTTTTCTCCAACAAATTTATTTTCAACTTAATCCTTAACCCTTGCAACGCCGGGTACAAACGGCTAGTTTTGAATGAGAGTAAAACAATATAGTAATTATAAGAATACTGGCTGTGTCCGCGCGGCTTCGCACGCGTAGATTTTTAGTACACTGTTTGGATCGTGATAGAACTTTCGCGAACCTTCTAGAACATTCTCCTTCCAGAACTTTCAAGAAATTTATCGAATGTACAGGAACCTTCTAGACACACCGACACATTCCGCAACTCAGTTTAGAACCTTACAGAACTTTCGGGAATTTTCTAGAACCTTCTCCTTCCAGAAATTTCTAGAGCAGGTTTTTCCGGAACATTCTAGACTCACCGACCCAGTCGGCGCGCCTATTTTGAAACAATCTGAAGCATTTGCGGCCTTCCCATAACAAAACAATGTGCTAGAAAGCACATTTTCGTCACCCACTCCGACCTACGCACAGCCACCCCTACCAAACTCGCATATTTTCGATGGGACACCTACATCCTCCACCATAACCACCGGTGGGTGGTTGTAGCTGTTTGTGGAGAAAATTTGATGATTTATTATAATTATGATCTTGCGCCTTTAGCTAACGAATGGGGTAATTTTTAACGCCATCGTATACACGGACAGATCAATTTGAAAAGATAAGAAAAAAAATTCTGCGTGTAGTTTTTTGGGTTATTCTGCCGTGTGTGTGTATCTCACCTCTCTGGCCGACGTTTCGGATCCCATTGCAAGGTCCATCATCAGGACTGATGATAGACCCTGCAATGGAATCCGAAACGTCGGCCAGATAGGTCAGTATGCATAGCGGAATTTCTCAAAACGCGCAGAAGATTCTGAATGGCCTTAAAAACCTGAGAACATTTTTACAAAGAATTTAGTATATTGGTCCCTTTTGTGACAGTAGGTTATCATTTTAAAGGTACAGATACACATGCTTCTTTACTGGCATGCTAATGAGCATGCCAGTAATAAGCATGCCCTAACAACTGTACACACTTGCTCATTACTGGCATGCTTATTAGTGGCATGCTCATAAATAAGCATACCCAAAGCTAACAATCAAACACACATGCTTATTAGTGGCATGCTCTTGTCATAGAATAGAGACGCTCTTGTTCAAAATGGAAACTTTGCAAACTGAAATAGAAAATTCAAGTGAACCAATTAATCAAAAAAATTCCCGAGTTTCCATCCGCACATTTTTGATTTTAGTTTATATAATTTTTATTGTAAGATTTGAATCATCCATGCCTATTAATAAAGTTTCGTAAACATTATTTCTCACTATATTATTTTTACACAACGGTGACCGAGTATTCCGCAGACATTCGTGATTCCTATAATAAGTCACGAAAAGTAATGTTTGAGAAGATCGCATCGATAATACTAGCCGCGAAGCCCGCGAATGACATAAGCATGCTCATAAATAAGCAAGTCTGTTCACACATGCTCCAAAGATACCCCTTCTCTATGGTGAATGACAGTGGCATGCTCATTTCTAGCAATGTGCGTACACACATGCCACTAATAAGCATGCCACTGTCAAAGTCGATACTGCGCATGCTCACGTGCCACTAAAGAAGCATGTGTATCAGACGCCTTATACTATTTCTGCAACAATGCCAGATGAGGTATTTGTGGCATAACGAATGTATTACTCTTCTTTCCTGTCCTGAGATAACTTATGTCACAACCATTAGCATTGTCTTCCAACGCAACATGGTAAAATATGTTTACTGCTTTTGAATTCTACTAATGCATAGTCTCCTTCTTTTGGACTTCTTTCTAATTTTTCATTTTTTGAAGATCTTAATTTGATAAATCCATCAACTGTTGCTCATTTGTTAAGTTTTTTATTAATAATGTTCCTAGGTTTTCACGGCCGCTCAGAATCTTCTGGTTTTTATGACCTTTTTGGCCGACGTTTCGGATTCCATTGCAGGGTCCATCATCAGGGCTGATGTGTTGTTATGAGTGTTGATGTTGTGGTGTCATATAACAATACATAAATAATATCTTCTTATTATAATATATAATAAATATATTTATTTGCTCTGATATCTGTAAATAAATTGTAGTAAACATCGTTAACTTTTGCCTGTATCGACATAGATTTCTTTAGTGGGACAGGCATAGTTCAACCAAAAGTTTATGCTTTAAATATTAATAATATTTATAATAAATTGAGATATTATTTATGTGTTGAAATATTGTATGATTTAATATTCGAGTCACTTCAAGAATGGCATTTACTGATAAAGAAATCGATATGTATATTTTCTCAAAAAAAATTATTTTTTTCTTTTGACAACTTGGTATATTTCTCTTCAATTTTAATTCGTTTTTACATATTAATTTCTAGGTTGAGATGTTTCAAACCATGATATCAATAGATTTTTTATTTAAAAAAAGGAGTACTATTTCAATTAGAATGCAAGTCGCAGACTTCAAAATATGACGGGAAAAAAACGTGGATGTAGTAACGCCAGGGGAGTGTGTCAAATATAACAGAAGCCCAATTTTTACTCCCTTTCTTTTAACTCGTAGCGTCTGCATGTCGGCTTGTCTGTTTGTCTGTCGAAAAACTTTTGATTGATTTTTAACCCCTTTCCCGTGATCCAATCGAGCTGAAACTTTGCAGGCAGACTCGTGGCGACGAAAATGATTTCTTTTTAAAAAAATAATCATAGTATAATTTTGGATTTTTCGAAATTTTAATGTTTTTTCAAATTGGAAACCATACTCATGTTCTAGGAAATGAATTAACCGATATGGTTTAATATGAAACCATTAAAATTAAAAATATAGATACACTCACTTAAAAAATATCAACATCATACCAGGTTGAAATCAAAACACCAACGTTATATTCCTTTGAACCACAGTTTGCAAGAAAAGTTTGATTACTACCAACAGCGGACTGATGACGTCACGGAATATTTAAAATTTAAATTACTCCGTCGATGTTATAGGTGCTTCAATACGAATTTCGAAAAATTATGACAATTGTTTCACAGATGATAGCACCCTTCAGTTTTTGGGAAGAAATCGAATAATAATTTATTTCTTTTAGATTTCTGCTTAGTTTTGAAGAATTCTTCATTACTCAAATATGATTCTGACTATTTTAAATCAATTGACGCTGGAAATTCATAAGGTACGATATTGCTGATAATTGAATCTATCAAAATCTTGATTAAATTGACTGAGAAATATTTTTAGAATTTAATCTTCAAAGCAAATTGGCGTGCGTCTTGTCAAAGCTCAAAACATCTGACATTTTAGAAATATGTTAAATTCCTGTAAATTAAGTGTTATGTTATATGTTTTAATTCGTATTTAATTGTTGTTATATTTTACAAAGAAAGGGAGTAGTTTTTTAAGTAGTGTGACTACAGAGGAGGGTAATAGAAAAATCTTAGGCAAGGAGTGAATGCAGAATGAAGAAATAGCTTTTCTAAAATTTGACAAAAATTAAAAAATTAAAATTATTAAAGCACATGGCGTTATATCTTCTCATTCTCTCCCTATGGCAGGTAATGCAATGTTTCGATTACGCAAGCTCGTTTTAATTGCCGACTTAGCCGCGACATTGTTTCAGGTGCGGGTGCCCGCACTGCGTCGCCGATCGCCGGCGTACCTCGCTGCCCGAAAGTTACGAGTAACGGTATCCCGCGAGGACCTTGCAAAGAGCCGGTAACGTCTTTTAAGAAAAAGAGAGCCCCACTTTTTGTAAAGGTGCACTTAATATTTTCTCAAAAAAGCCGAAATTGATTACATTATAAATTATTATTATTATACTAGCTGTTCGTACCCGGCGTTGCACGGTTTGAGGATTAAGTTAAAAATAAGATTGTGAGGGGAACAAAGGTTCCATTGTTTTGCAAAACCTCTAAAAAAAAGTTTCCATGTAATCTAGGCTGGGATGGATTGGATATATTGTGGCCTATGTTTACCACCACGTCCTTAAGAATATTTATGCATAATTCGGTAGAACAGTAGAGATTTGCATTGAAAATATATCAGGGGAGAAAGGGGGGTAAAGGGAGAGGATGAAAATTTCGCCTGTGTTACTCGACGGGTCTTAAAGAATAAACGATAATAAGTAAATATAAGATAGACAAGAAATAACGATAAGAATGTGATATTAAAGGTTTTCATGAATATCGGAATAGTGTCGTTTAAAACGATAAGCTCGGAAGCCAACTTTCTCATTGGTTCAAACGCTTTATTTAAGCAAAGACAACCAACCGAACGTAATCAAAAAATTCGGAAAGTGTTAGGTGTATCTAAATATTTACCAATTAGGCAGGAATCAGCGCCTTTTTTTCAAATAATTTGTGTGAATTCGAATGGAACGTTGTCAAAATTTCTAACCAATGGTTGAAGAACTTAGGAGATTTAAGATTTTGGACAATTGAACATTAATATTTTTATTCATATAAATAAGTAGTAGGTATATAAAAACAAAGTATTTGAATGCAACGTTCTGCCAAAATTTCAAAGCAATTTGTGAAGAACTTTTAGAGATAAGCGATTTTTACAAACGAACATTTGCATTTTTATTTACATAGATTATCGATAGATTTGGTTAACGTTGCAGAGATTATTCATGATGAATTGGGTGAAAAAAATAAACCTCTTCGTGTTTTTAGTTACAATTTAATACTTTATGGCTCGAGTTTCGAGAGTAATAGAATTTTTCACCAAAAGATAAAGTATTAAATTATCTATATTCAAATATACAAAAATTGCTTGGATATGATGGAAATAATTATTTTACGAGGAAATGACAAAATAAGCCAGAGCTGGAGGCGTCAATGTTGTTGTGTAAAGTTAATAAATGAATAATTTTGAAAGTTAAGAAATTAAAATAAATTTGAACTCGGGTATTAATGTGCTTTAATGTTAAGGCTTTACATTTATAAAATGTACGAAATGTGCGGTTCATTTATGTCTAAATAGAAATAATAATTGTTTCCAAAATTAAGATATGATAATTAAAATATGTTCATTCTTGTATTTTTTTACCATTGACGCCCGATGTAGCATATTATCTATATACCTTCAATGTTAAAATAAAGTTAAAAATAAAACATTTTGAATTCTTTTATTCTATTTCCCATAATCTAGACCAAAAAAAAACAAAAATATTTTTTTCATTTAAAAAAGCAAAATCGGGCAGTGAAGGGATATCTTTACAAATGGACACCGGTAAAAAAGTTAATATTTCTAGTGGGGCAGTTAATGTTAGCCGAGGCCATATTATTACTACTGACAGTGAGCTCGGTATTTCAACACAATCTCCCAGACAGAAGTCCGCGTATGTCGGCCATCGGCATAATCGGCAAGGGCGAGCTAACGACTAACGACTGACCCTCAGTTCCAGATCCGGCACATCCCCCGAGGCCGGCCGCTCCGCTAGGCATGGACGCCGAGTGCCCCGTGGTGTCGGCCAACGAGGCGGTGGCCTACTACGACGTGCTGCCCCCGCGCGGCCGCAGCCGGACGGAACAGGTATGTGCAACACTTGTTGTTACTTGTCAACCCGATGTTCGGCTCTGAACAACTGGACACTCGAAACAACAACTCGAAGTAAGGGCGGCTCTATCTGGCAGTTTCTCAAACGGTAGTATCGGTCCATTATTTGCTTTTTCAGCTTCGCGAAACTTTAATACTTCATTGGCAATTGTTCTTGCACCATCCCGGACTGTTTTGGATGTTTTGGACATAATAATTCAATGTATATTGGTAATCAAGATGTCATAGCTCCCGAGCAAATACAAAATTGAACTGAATGACAGGGCGAGGGGTTACCGCAGGGTGCGGGCGGGGCGGGTTTTAGTTCCAAAGTCGCCGCACGCCAATTTACGTTGGGTTTTCGCTTTTCTTTAGTATTGCCCGACCAAATTTCTATTATAATATCATAAAATATATTTGTCGATGTACCGGACACTCTGTATATTACTCTGTATATTCTGTGTAATAAATTTACATCCTGGCAACTTATGTTTCGCGACAGGGATGCCCGCCGATTTATACTAGTGGCATTCTAACATGGACCATTTTCAATAAAAATGATAATAAGGCAATGTTTTCTTTAATGAAGTCATTATTTAAAAATAACCTCTTTGTCATTTTTATCCATCTGCAGTCCGATTGACATTAAGTTGGCGACGTCCATCCAGGCGCGACATAACAGGCGGAGACATAACAATCTCGGACCAAAATATAATGTTAGAGATTAATTAATATTTGACTGACCTTGCGCCGGTCCAGGAGATGCTGAACCGGATGCGGTGCATTTATTGTCTCTTATGAGATGTCACTAATTTTACATTTCGATATAACTTTTGTGGTAGGAACCTTAGCGAATAGCATGTTCACTAAAATACTAAATCAGAATCAATATGAGTTGGGAATAGATAAATTGGAATGTATATTTTATGCATAGAGAAAATGGTATCGAATCTCGTACTGTGACATGTTTTTTGTTTAAATTAATTTAAAAAATAATAATTTCACCAAAATAGGTTAAGAGAAGCTTGAAAAATCAGAAAATATATATTAACAATAAAACATCACAGAATATTACCATAAACAAATAAACTTTTACTCAGTTCTCCTTTCCTTGCTTTAGCTTTACTAATTATAATTATTAGCGAAATGTCTTCTTCTAAGAATGCTAATTTTTTTTTGCGGCTTTACATACAATTTTTATAAGATCTTTTGTCCCAAGTCCGCTCATAATTTAAAAAATCCGTTGAATAATCATAGAAGCTATATATACTGTTAAATACTTTTATCTTCAAAAAACGTAAAGTTAACCCTTATGTTACTACTCGGGTACCTGGGTACCCACTTTCGACTTCAAGTTTAAATAATTAATTTGAAAGGGAGGGAAATAAAGAGAAGACGAACATTGCCATGAGAAGTAATGACCTTCTAAGGAGCTATTTGACTGCTGTGTAAATATAAATTTTTGAGATACATAACTAAAATAATGTATGTAAGAACGTCCATCCAGGTTGAATACCCGGGTACCTTGGGTAGCAGCTAGTATGAGAAATTCCGGGTAGTAACTTAACCAAAAAAAGAACAAATAACAACATCAATAAAAAATGATTTGTCATTAAGCACATACATGAAAAGTTGCAAAAAAATCAAACTGTTCGTGTCAATAGATCCGACTGGATAACAATGAAGCTATAACGATCCATTTAAAACTAAATATTTAATATATTTTGGTATTTTCGGCATGTTTCTCTATTCATAATTCATAATTATAAATAATATTCATAATTACAAATAATTACAAACACGTATTATGGCCTTGCAATACACACATAAAAAAGGTTTTTTACAGAGTTTCCCCCAACTTTAAATCTCGATGTGACTAAAATTATTATACTTTTGTAATACATGACAGTGATAATACTCGCGGGGCTGCTGGAGCGGTCAAAGTAGCTTTTATATATTTAAGTTTTTTTAAGGGTATCTTATAAATAAAATGTCAATTCTTACGAATGTTCACAACCCTTCTGTAGCTTAAAGTTTGATTCCAAGCCTGTCAATCGTGAAAAATAACGATGTTACAATGTTATACAATAATGATCGAGATAACAAAATAGTAATTTTCAAAATACGGCCGATATTTTGTCGTTTTCTCTTAGCAAAACGATCGCTGTTGACGGCTAAAAATTATTTTAATCTAAAATTTAAATTTCTTTGGGTAGAAATTAACTATTTTATTTTATTGTACCTTTAAACTGGCGCGCACTGCCAGTATATCAAAGGACAAGTAGTTTGTAAACATAAATAATGCGAAATCATGATATATGACAATCTGAATATGTAATATGATAGGAACAGGAAGGACAGAACATAATGATATATAACAATCTGAACATGTAATATGATAGGAAAATTACGAGATGCGTGTATTATTTCTAGTTCAGTACAGCTAGTACCGACTGCACGCCGCTGTTTGCAGTACAAGGCTCGCGCGGCCGGAGCACACTCCATAATCTAATTAGTCGCCGCTCCGCGCCCGCGCGACTCCAGTACTCGGACGCAGGGGGCGCTCTTCCTCCCGCTGCTGGCTTCGTATCTGAAACGTTTTAATATTTCTTACAATTAACACGACTATTTTACATAATACTATACGTTTACTCAATTCAATTTATTTACGTTACAAACATATGTTTAATTCGTAAATATTATTAACAAGTGAGATAATATATACAAACAACAAAATATCAAACTTATATAAATTCATTCATATCAAAGGTGTAGAAGAATCCTGCAGAATCCGGAAAACCCCTTCAGACACATGGAACACATCAATACCCAAAGTGATTTTGTTCAGCATAGCTGTAGCTCTTCCAACAGGCATAACCATCGGCAGGTTGGTCCTGTATATTGGAATGCGAAACAATCTATGCTGACGATGTCTAAGGTAATTATCAGGAACATACAAACCAATGCTCTGCACAATTTCAGTATTATCGATCATACCGCGCAACAATCGATAAAAATGTGTAATCAAATGCA
Organism: Agrypnia vestita; assembly: GCA_016648135.1. NCBI lineage: Eukaryota > Metazoa > Arthropoda > Insecta > Trichoptera > Phryganeidae > Agrypnia > Agrypnia vestita. The sequence goes on along the minus strand of JADDOH010003425.1, from coordinate 235,218 downwards.
CATTCCTTCTAGTCACTAGACTATTGTAGCCATGCATACCCTGGAGAAACTCAGTTGGGTAAAGCCAAGGATAATGCCCGTACTCTCTCATGTAGAGATATCTCAGAAACTTCTTTTGGACTTTCTCCACCATAAGAGAGTACTTGCTCTCACGTGGTCCCCAGATCATCGAGCCACTCTCGAGTCTACTTCGCACCGAGGAGTTGTAAAGAGTTCTCAGTACGCGGGTATTCTCGAAAACCCTGGCTTTCGAAAAGCATTTTATTTATTTACTCGAAAACGCTTCATAATGCTTAAAACTTCCTTATGACGCACTACGAATAGGCAATAAAATTAATTTTCTGAGACGCTTCAATTCCAAACAATAAAAAAGTAGTCAAAAATAAAGTTTTTAAATAAGGTAACATTGGAGTCTGCAAACAAAATAAAAATAACTTGTTCAATTACAGCACAATAACTTTGTGGTATAATTATATTTATACATATTAATAAAAAGAAAATACTTCAACAATATTTTTACATGTCTGTTCTGAGAACACAATTACCGGACTTGTTCACTGCGGGTTTCTCTAGGGATAGAAGTCTCTCAGAGACGAAGCTATTTATAAGAGAAACGTGTACGAAAATCATAGGGCTTACAACCTTTTAGAGCTGGCTGAAGGACTACAGATGTCTCTAGTCTCTAGTATAGTCCAATCAAATATTTGTACAGAAGGTTCCAAAAATTTTAAACATATACCTACATATAGAACTATAATGTGTGGACGTTCTTACGATGGAATTAGTAAACGTAGCAGTGTAGAGTGTATCACTTAAGTTCATGCAGGTAATAAGCCCTGGGCCATCATATATAAGAGTCTTCCATATAAATAGCTTCGTCTCTGTGAGACTTATATAATTCATCTTAATTAGAAAACGCTTCGTTTAAAAGTAGCTTGTTGGTCTTGTGGTTAGGACTCTCGTCTCGTGATCCAAAGGTCGCGGGTTCGAACCTCACTCCAGACCAGCAAGTTAGTTTTATTTTCATAGCACAAGCGTTTAGCTTAATTCGAAAATATTAAGAATATTGATGTGACGCGTATTCCATGTTCGCATCTCTATTTAAAAAAAAACATGATATTAAATTATCAAAATGTTTCGGGGCCAATGGTCGATACAGCGTATACTAAAAATTAAAATTCGAAGTACAGACGTCAACAAAAAAAAATTAACATGTTGATAATTCAATACACAGTGGTTTTACACAAAGTGTTTTGTAATTAACACAAATAATAATTAGAAAAAACCTAGACTTGTTATTGTTTTAGATATGTCACTGTCACCACCACCACCATCATATCGCTCCCGCCTCCTTGCCATCATTATTATTTTACACAAACGAATAAATGGTATTATCGACTGTCCTCAACTACTGGAACGTATCTGCTTGCGTGTTCCGTCTCGCATAACTAGAAGTCATGCAGGTTTTGCCGTGAAACTGCAGCTACTAACTATTTCTTCAATTCCCCACTGCAAAGGCTTCCTAAACTAGCAAACAGATACGAGCAACTGGACGTCTTTGCCAATAACTGTATATTATTCAAACATATATTAAAAGGTGTATTGAAAGATTACTAATATTTGTCGAATTGGACTTAAATAATTGATTTGTATTTATATGTATATTTTTTATTATATTATGACTTTAAAACCTTGTGCTATATCTTTTCACTCTACATTATTACTTTTTCCTTTTTGTTTTTAAATTTCTATGATATTATGTTTTTCTTATGCTTCTGATTTTTATATACTTGCTTTTTTCTTTATATTATATTTATCTTAATATATATTTGTATCTGTATTTTAAGTATTTTCTTTCCACTTTATGTCATTATTATGTTTACATGCTATTATTTTTTTTCTTTAAACTATATATTCTCTTAATCAATGTACACTCTACCAATCTTTTGTAAAAGCCCTATAGGGCGTTAATAAATAAATAAAAATAAATAAATTATCTTACCATTACCCAATCTTATAATAAACTGCAGATACGTTTCAAGCGTGAAATCTTGGCAACTCAAAAGTAAGGTAATTGCCTTACTTGCATTCGTTATCGAGCGGACCGAAACAAAACGCCGACTGCGAAAACTACGCCGAAAAAAAAGTCCCGGAGAAAAGGGAACAGAGTATCGTATACTATAGTAAGAATGAGTATGTTATTTTAGTCACCGTGAATTCAAATTACCTGATTTTTACGTGATTACTTGATCATGTGATTTGTTGTCTCTTTCAATGCAATATTTGCTACATGTGAAAGCCGGCTAGTATGGGAATAACGTGCTATTTTATAATACGTTAATGCCATTACCCATAGTTGTACATCACTACCACCTGTCCGCCACCCTCTCAGCACCTCGAGGCATCTGATTAGTACCTGTATAACGTAAATACAATCTGTCCATGTACGTATCATCTTCTTTCCTCGTTCTCGTCAGTATTAACATGCAGGAGCCTCAGTCAGATGAGACACGGTCTCCGTCTGGATCCTCACAGCCGACTCCGAGGCTTCTGCAGCTGGACTCGTCCATCCACCATCCACCGCCGCGCTCTTCCAGGTTCTCCTTTACGTTGCTTTCGCTTGGACGCATACTGGTGCCGGAAAATGGGAAAAATCGTTCGCTCATTCCTGCAGAGAGAATTGGTGTGGTTAGATTTATTGTGGATTGAGGCGCTTGCGCAATACGAAACACACTTTCCTCAGGCGGCTGCGTATCTGCTCAACAGTTATAATGCAAATGATATATTTTTTTAAATAGAGACGCGAACACAGAATACGTGTCACATCAATATTCTTACTATTTTCAAACTATGCTAAATGCTTGCGCTATGAAAATACGACTAAGTTGCTGGCCTGGAGTCAGGTTCGAACCCGCGACCTTTGGATCACGAGGCGAGAGTAACCTAACCTAACCTAACCACAGGACGAAAAAGCTACGCAATTACATTATTATTATGTAATTGAGTAGCTTGTTAATATTTCGTGAAGTTCAAAATTTGATATTTTTGAATCCATTTTACGATACATTAAAGGGTGTGAATATTTACTGCTAATCAATATATATATATATATATATGTAAAAAAAAACCCGTGTTTCCCTATCCGCCAAGTTTTCTCCACAACCAGCGAAAACCACCCACCGGTGGTTATGGTGGTGGATAGCCCTTGGTGTCACATCGAAAATATGCGAGTTTGGTGGGGGTGGCTGTGCGTGGGTGGGAGTGGGTGACGAAAATGTGCTATCTAGCACATGGTTTTGTTATGGGAAGGCCGCAAGTGCTTCAGATTGTTTCAAAATAGGCGCGCCAACTGTGTCTGTGAATCTAGAAGGTTCCGTAAAAACCTGCTCTAGAAAGTTCTGGAAGGAGAAAGTTCTAGAAAATTCCCGAAAGTTCTATAAGGTTCTAAACTGAGTGGCGGAATGTGTCTGTGTGTCTAAAAGGTTCCTGTACATTCGAATTTCTTGAAAGTTCTGGAAGGAGAATGTTCTAGAAGGTTCGCGAAAGTTCTATGACGATCCAAACTGTATTCTAAAAATCTACGCGTGCGAAGCCGCGCGGGCACAGCTAGTGTAAACATAAATTTGATAACAATATTTTTATATGTTTGTTCTGAGAACACCAAGTTGTCTCTAGCAAAATCTATTTGACTATGAGAAAGTAACTGATTTAGTACATATACAATTATACATATACAGTATTCAAAGATTAATTAATAACAAAAATTAATATAATATTTGGATGTTGTTATGGTGTAATTGGTTAATTAACGTTGCATTGTGTTAAGTAATCACTTTATTCAACCCACATAGGTCATTAGCCCTGGGCCACCTTATAAAAACTTCCATACACGTTTTCCATATAAATAGCTTCGCTTCTGTGAGACATCTATAATTTATCTTAATTAATACATTAATGATTGTGAGTATGACAGTCAGGTTTTTAAAATAGCTAAAGCTTCGTACCCAGTCGTGGTTTCTTCTGAACGTATTTATTTATTTATTATTTACTATACATATCGACACTTAATCAACTCAATCTATTGATTAAACTCAATCAATCATTAATATTGAAGTACAAACAAATGGCACATTCTCAGACAACAAATGCATGCTGGTACGAGAGGATAGTTAAACAATATATTTAATAACAATAACACATAGATCCTATTCGTAATGATTACGTATAGGTTTTTAAGATTACCACATCAATTTGTTAATAGTCTATATCTCCCATCACAAATCTTTTCAGTTGTATGTTGAAGAGGTTCATACCTATCATTTATTTTTTTAATATCTGAGATACCTCCTGGATAAACGTAGATACGTTGAGATCCTCGATATTCCCCATTGTCTGAAGAGCTCGACAGTGAACTCCTTGACATCTGTCAACGTGTAATTTTATGGCATACCGGTAATGTTCCAGCGCAAGAAAACACTATTGATGAAGACTCAGTACTTGTGAAAGATTTGTTTATCGAAAACAGGTACCAAGTATACAAAATAAATTCACATAAATGTATCGAAACAAGTAGATTTTGGCTGATTTATTTAACTTCACAAACGATCTGACCATTCAACGATCCAACTACCAACATAACAACATTTACGGGAACATTACGAATAATTAATTTAGTTATATTTATTATTGCCGTATTAATGTTATGTCATATTATACACTGGTTAGCAGTATAAAGTTATCTAAGCGGCCTTTAGATAAACATGGAAATTTAGCTTTTAGACAAAATATAAAAATATAAATTTCAGTAATAATGTTTCCTTTTAATCTTTCCTAAATGGTTTTTTTTATGATAATAGGATTGATTAACTGACACAAGTTTTAGTTCAGAGTGTGGGTACGTAGTAAGGATGCGGATCTAAAGTTTTTTTTAAGAGATACCTAGTTTAACTACATGAATAAATGTAAGAGATGATATTTTAATATAATAATATTCTCAAGGGTTCACAAATTAATCCTGCGCCACTGAAATTGTGCACTAGGAACACTGGCTGGTGGAGATGATAAATATCTGGGTGATAGTTCAGATAATACTTTTAAATCACCTCGAGTATCGTTCCATCACTTAAGCGGGCATTCTGAAATATTCAGTCTTTCTTATTGCGATTTGAGAGCAATTCCTTCTTGAGAACAGCATCGGGGTGTCAAGTGTTCTTCACTTTCATCCTCACTTGATGAATCTTGCATTATGGCAAGATCGCTTTTCAAGCAAGTCTTAAGCCATGTATTCACTAGGGGACAAATTGCGAAACATTCCGCTCGGCATGTCGCATCAACATCTACGCTCATGTTTCGGGGACAATGACGCGGTCATTTGACGTGTACACACCGGGACTCGCATATCTTGTCGCGGAAGTGTCATCCGGTGAGGTTATGTTGACAGCTGCGGTATCTCATTTGGCGAAAACGGGGTTCCGCGCAATTCGAAATGTTTTTTTGGGTCGCAATTTCAAATTAACGAGGTTTTACTGTAGTAAATTGAATATTATTAAAAACAAGGTCCTTTTTGCAAATAATTATTGTTTTCCAGACGTCGCGGAAATATATCGCCCTATGAGATTATGATGACAGCCGCGTTTATGTTAATGAGTTTATCGAAAAGTAAGAGGAGAAAAAAGAGGAGAATGCGAAATTATTTACTGCAAAGAGAAAGAAGGACGGACATTCTACGCGATCTTCGATCGATACAGCCCGATGAATTCAAGAACGATTTCGTTTCCCCGCATTGTCATCTTGACAGATACAGCGCATGCGTATTCACTTGTAAACATACCACGTGGTACTGACGTTCCGCGGAATGTTGCAGTGAGTACGCTCGGGTACCGTGCGCATGGCAACGTTGCCACGGCACGTAGAAATGCCGCGCTATGTTGTGCGCGAGGTCGCGGAACAGTGCACGACGTTGCAACGTCACGTAGACTCTATGCCGCGCGTGCTGTTGAGGGACAATTTGTCCCCTAGTGAATACATGGCTTTACTGATCGTACCGGACGACCCTTGTTGTTACGAATCTTTTTCCAGGGAATCTGTCATTCTCATGTTTTTCGCTTTTTTGAAATGTCTAGATGGTATTGGAGAATAGAGAATCATCAATATTTCTCGTCTTCAATATTTCATCTTTTATCTTTTCCTTCGTTAATGGTTTGAAAAATTTGTGCTCATAGCGATATTGCATATAAATTGTTCTCTTCCAAAATAGAAAATTTAGCTGAAACTTCAGTTTTCAGAGTCGAGACTGCCAGCCGAATTTGATCAGAATCCTGTGATTTTATTTAATGGTCATAATTTTTTTATAAGCATTTGAATTATTGGAATCACTGATGATACGAGGGTCTGAGAGCTGCTTACTTCGAAAGTGTTCAACAGCTCAACGCAGCATTCTATGATTTTCCACTCATGTCATTATGTACTGTTCCATCTCGTAAGCACCCCATTCGCATCCGCAAAAGCTCCGCATCGATTGCGGATGCGGATTCTAAAACCACGCGGAAGTTCCGCGATTGCGGATGCGGAGGCGAACATTCGCAACATCTCTAGTACGTACATACAGACCGAGGAGTCATTTTCGAGGAGAAGAACGCAGGTTCCAAGCTTGACCGCGAACATCGCGTAATAAAGGCGAACAGCAGCGCGGTTAATCTTATTAGGCGGGACGATGGGCCCGAGATTTAGAAGCCCCGCAGCACCGCCCATTCATCTATCTTATCACATTACGTAAATTAACACGTTATTTTGTATATTTTGCTCTCTTTGTGAGCGAACTGCTAATCCGCACCTGCACCGTGACGTCACCGCGCGCGTCATAGGGTCGGCGACTCGGCGGGCGGGCGGACCGCATCTCGGGAGAGTAGGGCGGGCTGTGTGCGTATGAAATTGTACTTTGCGAGGGCGGCTAATGTTTTTTTAACCCTCTAATACCTAAAGTATGCGTTTTTTTTTAACAATTTATAAAATTATTTTTCTCCTAGATATTTTACAAAAGCATGTAAAAATGTCTCGTTTTCTGATTTGGTCAGCGAGTATTTTGCCGAAAGGAGGAACGAGGTTCGCGTTCGTACGTAGGCATAGGCGGCTAATTTAGAAACAAATCTGTCTCCTTACCGGGATGTATTTTATATATAATATATTTTAATATCCTTACAAGCAAAATTTCAATACGACGTTTCGCTTTTATATCAGCTATATTATGCCTGGCAACCGACCACCTTCGACCACTGTGCGGCGCGGCGACAGCTTCGCGGGCCGGCCACGGCGGCCGCTGGTGTCAATTGGCTCTCGCCCGGTACCTTCTGCTAGGTCCTGCGGGTAACTGTAATGGCTGTCGCTAACTGCTTGCTGGTAGACTGTTGCGGCTGCTTTGCGCGTCCATTGGTGTCTGCTTGCTGCTTAGCCCTCCAATCGCCTATTGCGGCCGGTTCGTGACAGATGATGGGCGCTATATCACCAATCTCCCCGTACAATCGACGTTCGCCGACTTTTGTGATCGGATTGAAAACCATGGCGGAATTTTAAAATCATTTTTCAATAAAATGCTTAGAAAACACATAAAGACGCTCTCAGAATCGGTAATTAACTGTCACATTGACATTCTTTGCCGGAAAATTAAATGCAAATGTGGCTCTTTTCTTTTTACCCCTCATATCAATTATTTTTACTCCTTTTTTTAACTCGTAGCGTCTGCTTGTCTGCCGAAAAAAAATTGGTTCGATTTTTAACTCTTTTTCCGTGATCCAATCGAGCTGAAACTTTGTAGGCAGACTCATGGCGACGATAAAAATGATTTAACAAATTTTCGTTTAAAAAATTAATAATTGTAGTATAATTTTGGATTTTTCGAAATTGTAACAATCTATATATTGTTTAATTTTCGAGCCCGACGCGTGGAGTATGCGCGAAACCTGTTTCAATGAGAAGGGGAGTATAATAAAAACTTGGTTTTTATGGGTAGGTTTTTTGCATATCAACATGACATGTATTATTTTCATGAAAAAAATGTATCAAATGCAAATTTATCAATTTTCATTGTAAAAATAATGGAATGTCACACGGGATGTTGTATAAAAATATGATATTCTTACTCATCGAAGTACAACATCTTAACGTAGAAATGAATATTCACATCAGGACCCTTTTATAGCTTTTCGTTCATTCGCGTATAGTGTAAATGCATAATTATAACGTCAAAACTTTCAGTTTGTTTTTATTATTATTATTATTGTTTATTGTTTACATTACATTTCTTTGACATAAATTACTAATAACTCCACACTAGGTATAACCTGTTCTGTGGCGGTTATTATCGATTAAGAGTTATGTAATAGTTACATAGAATGGTAAAAAATAATAATAGTAAAGAAAAGAAAAGTAAAAATAAATATCAAAGCAGGATAACAATTTAGTAGTAGATACAAAAAAAATAATAATTTAATCGAGGGCGGATCACTTCTTCAACATATCTTCTACCTGATATTTTCATACAATTAGTAATACAGTGTTTAAAAGGCTTGTATATTTTAATTTCTTTTGTTTCATTTGGTAACTTGTTAAAAACAAGCAGGGCAATGAAATGAAATTGTCTTTGTCCAAAAGATGTTTTTATTTTAGGTACTTTAAAATTAATTGCATTTGCCAGCCTTGTAACCCGTGTTTATTGTGGACGATTAAAAATTACCTTGCTCTTGTGAAATTTTACAAGTACGGCTTGAAGGTATAATTACCTCGGGTTAAGAACTTTAAATAGTCCAAACAAATCATCTGAAGGAAACATTCTCGATTTCTTGGTGATTTGCGCGTGACGCATTTTTGTGATTTTGTCAGCGAATCCATGTCTGATCTGACACACCTTCCCATCCAATTTTTTTATTGATTTTGTTTAACAAAAATGTTTGACGCATCTTGACTTAGAAAGGAATATGAATAGGACAGTTGACCAATATTACGTCGCAGTATACTACACGCCAAATTCAAGTCAATCAGCCAGCAAATAAATAAAATTAATTAAATATTATAATAACACAATAATAATACATTTATTATGCATCTGGCTCCTTTGACATTTTGTCTTATGATTCGATATTTTTGAATCTGGCAACGTGCGAACTACATTCAATATAACTTTTTAAGCAATCAATGTTTCGTCACAGATATTTTTAATTTGAAATGGCATCTTACTTCTAGGTACCTATGCACAATTCATTACGAATAACGCAACATGGACAATGTTACTTAATAAATACAACAGCATGTACGAAACCATTCTTTCTGATAAATGTCACTTAATTTGGTTCATAATCTCAACGATAATAATAAATCACATGACGTCCGATCTGTCTATGCTACTAACAAGACACTGAGACCACGTTTACAGACGGAATCCATCATCAGCCCACCATCAGTTCTGTCTTCAGTCCTTCTCATCCACCTGTTGGATGCCATTTCTTACTTCCATACCCTCCGTCTATAATCTCTTCGACAATTATGTCAGTCCATTATTTTTTATTATTTTTATTTTATTTAATTTAATTCGGTCATCCAACAGGGAGACACAATCGCTTGATAAGGTGAAATACAAAAAAAATAGTTAAATGTCTCCCACAATTAAAGGATAACACAAATAGGACATAACCATAGATAAGTCAATTTGACAATGACAGATAAAACATCATTTAACCGATTGTTCTAAATTTAACTTTAACATAGACATAAAGGGGCTCGTGATTCGTGATTTTTACAATATGCATAATCAGGGAGGGGGACGAGTTTCTAGTATCTGTCTCATCATATGACGACACTCTTCATATTTTGTGTTAAAAATATCTATTGAATTTAAGAGGTAATTATAATCCGAGTATATGCGTGGAATAGGAGAGGATTTTCCTATTGTCGGTTATATATATTGGAAAGGAAAAGAGGTGCTTCTGTCTGGTAGGTCGGAATGGGACGTGGAAAGCTAGCAAGCTGGTGATTTCAGGAGAATCAATAAGGTTATGAATTATTTGGAAAAGAAAGGATTGATCTGACAATATTCGCCTGTTTTCTAAAGTGTTCAATTTATGAAATTTTATCGAGTCCAAATAGTTAAAATTCAAATTAAATTTGTAGTTAATACCTGTAGTTATCACTGTAGCCTGCAGATTTTTTTGTCAACACCTATTACCTCGGTGAGCATTTGCTTTATGTGTATATTCCAGACACCACCAGCAATTCTAATTTACTGTAAAACCTGTAGCGTGCTGTAAAATCCTCGGTAGTCCAATTGTTTCCGTTTCTACAGTCTCGTGAAAATATGATAACATCTACTCGACTTGAACATTCGCGAACTTCCCGTGGTGGTGGGTTCCACTGATCTAGATAAACTCCCACACACGTCACGCTGTACTAAATCGTGTCAGATATGTATTACATTAACGACTCCAGATATCTCGTTATCATCTAATATTATCCCGGATGAGCGTCATAGGGAAGGTCGTCACGGCTTTCCTCAGTCCCAACTCTGTTCTGACTTCCACGCACCACGAGGGAATTCGATATTGGCATCATCAGGTATCGAGGTATCCTTGGTATTCATAATGTAATCATAAACAAATTATTATACATGTTGGGTCCCGGAAGAAAGTTAATGAGTACAAGTAATATTTTATGTAATGACGAACAAAGAAATAGATGACGCGCGGAAGTCTGCCCGATCTTACGGCAGAAGCCCGACTGGTGTGGTGTCGCCAAGTCCCTAGCTCGACCCTTTTGTTTATATCGCGGAGATTTTTATTATGTTAATATAAACAAAACTCTGGGTCGGGCGATAGGTACATGGCACAGGGTTGAACAGGTACCGCTACAGCACTCCCCTTCCAGCAGCTTCCTCGATGGGTGGAGTGGGTGCGAGGAATGCTGCGATGCTAGTTGTTCGGTGCTCCGCGATGCTCAAGTTTATTGTTGGCTGTTGCTTGTTGCGAGCGCCCGACAACCGCCGTCCGATGAGTCGTGGACGCATGGTATGCCGGTGCTCGCAGGTGAGAGCGCGCGGTGAGTTGGCGCTGGTTGAGTTGGCAACGCTCAGTGAGTCGGCGTTGCTGGTGATGGTGATGGTTGAATGCAGGCGGAGAAGCGTGGGCGGCTTGTATCCCCCTGGGCACCCCTGCGTTGATGGTTGGTGCTCTGTGAATCGGCGCGGGTTGTTGGTGCATGGTGGGTCGGCATGGGTTGCTGGTGCACGGTGAGTCGGCACGGGTTGCAGGTACATGATGAATCGGCACAGGTTGCTGCGAACGCGCAGTGAGTCGGCGTTGCAGAATGGAACGCACAGTGAGTCGGCGTTGTTGGCGCACGGTGAGTCGGCGCTGGTCGCTGGTTACGAGCGCCGACAACCGCCGTCCGGTGAGTCGAGGACGCATGGTATGTCGGTGCTCGCAAGTGTGAGCGCGCGGTGAGTCGGCGCTTGTTGACTTGCCAACGCTCAGTGAGTCGGCGTTGCTGGTGTTGTTGGTGACGAATGTCCGACATCCGCAGTCTTGTAGTTGAAGATGCTGGAGATGCCGGTGCTCGCCATTGTGAGCGCACAGTGAGTCGGCGCTGGATGAGTCGGTTGATGAACGGCCAGGCATAACATTTGGTTATGCAATTGGCCCCTGTTTTGCTGCTTCCGCCCGTGTCCTTTGTCACATCACTGTTCACTTGAGATCGCGTCTTTCATCCGTCGGCTTCCCAAATCGAAAATAAACTGTATCACGTCGGGGTCACCACTATTGGGCCCCGGAAGTAAGTTAAAGTGTACAGGTAATATTTTATGTAATGACGAACAAAGAAATAGATGACGCGCGGAAGTCTGCCCGATCTTACGGCAGAAGCCCGACTGGTGTGGTGTCGCCAAGTCCCTAGCTCGACCCTTTTGTTTATATCGCGGAGATTTTTATTATGTTAATATAAACAAAACTCTGGGTCGGGCGATAGGTACATGGCACAGGGTTGAACAGGTACCGCTACATACATATATGTTTAACGTTGTATATACATAACATCTCCTTTTTCTAATTTGTGTTTTTACTCCCTTTTTTTAACCCGTAGCGTCTGCTTGCTTGCTTGTCTGTCGATAAAACTTTACTTAACCCTTTTCCCGTGATCCAATCGAGCTGAAACTTTGCAGACAGACTCGTGGCGATGATAAGAATGATCTAGCAAATTTTCGTTTTAAAAAATTAATAATTATAGTATAATATTGGATTTTTCGATTTTTTTTTACGAGCCAACGCGTAGGTTAAGCGTCAAACCTGTTTCCACTAGTAAATAAGAAAGGGAGTATAATAAAAACTTGTTTTTTATGGGTTGGTTTTTATCTTATATACTTCACACTTCATTTTTCTAAATAACTGTTATAACTTTAAAGAACTATCTATAAAATATTGTCAATTCTGTAATTTTTCACTGTTCTACTCCTTGAATTTATTTTAAATATTATTATGTAAAAGGTACTTCTGCGCTGTACATTGAAATAAATAATAATTTGTTTCAATATGTCGTTATTCTAATAACATGTTGTTCAATTCCTTCATCAACCTTTTTTTTCAAATTGTGTTCTCCACGCTCGAAGCTCTAGGATTCTCGGAGCCGCACGGGTCTCGCATCATATCTCTTAAAACAATTTAACATAATCACATGTATGAATATATTTATGGAATGTCATCGCTGATAATTCCATTAGCTCGTGCAGTGTTTGTGGATACCGTCCGCTTGTAAGGGAATTGAGCGGGAGGCAATCCTTCTGAAGTTGGATCTCGTACACATAAGCGAACGATGTTCTTCATGTACCGCCAGGCTGCAAGAGTGATTTCAATTTAAATACTGATCATGAAATCGGGATAATAAGCTGCTATTTCGACGGAATGGAAATCCTTACACCACCCAGCACGTGACCCTGCGTCTTGCGACCAATCTGGTGCTGACCAGGGAATGCAATCCCGATCCCGCGAGATCTCGAGGCATTTTACGAGATCAATCCCGAACCGAATAATCGGACGGGATTATCGGGGTTGATCGGCATTTTTTATGTTTATGTCTATAGAGCTTTTAGTAAGTACTTAAAACTTATTTTCATGTCACATTCCAATAATGAAAATAGCTTTGAATAATATTTGCTGTATTTTATCAACTTAACATAATAATAATAAACTACTACTAGTTAGTAGTTTTTACTCTACTACATTGACTGATTGATGATTGGAAAAACGCTCACAAAAACTTTAACGCAATGATTATTAATGAACATTTTATTAAAAAAAAACACAAAAGTATTCGAGATCCCGATCGATAGATCCGTAGAGATTCCGCGGGATTGGAAATTCTAATCTCAAGGGATCCCGAAAGGGCAATCCCGACTCGGGATCGCATTACCTAGTGCTGGCAAGGCTTGTAAAGTAAATACGGTAAATCACGTATCTTGCAGATGTCGAGGCGGTCGTGTCAGTCATCACGGCCCCGCTGGCTGGATCAACAGCCGGAAAGCCGTTTTCCCGTTACCAGGTCGATTTCCCATCCCGGGTCTTCGACAGCAGCTGCGGGCGCTCACCATTCGGGGCACGCTCTGCTCCCAAACTCCTCCCCCCCCACCATCAAACTTCGCGTCGCGTGGGCACGGATGGCTCGGCGACTCCCAGCACTAGCCGTCACTCTCGCGATGGAAACGTATAACGAGACAACAACCAAATTTGATTGCCTAAGGATACAGATAAATCTCTCTCAAAAATATTTATCACTCATACCTGGAACATTTGTTAGCCTTTTACTAGACTAGTGATGCGACGAATACTACTTCCACGAATACGAATACGAATATCAAACCTACTATTTGGCGAATACGAATACGAATACGAATAATTAAACAAGGTAATAAATAATACACCACTGTACTTTTTTTACTAAGAGATTTAATAATTAAAATTTACCACCGGAATATTTAGCTGTTGTCACATCAACGTTGATTTCATCCGTGGTGGTGCAACAGTTTTGAGTATCAGAAAGTTCTTTGTTATGAAACCTTTTCATGTGTGTCCACAATGGAATAGTAGTGAATCTCTTAATAATCGCAGTTTTACCCCCGCGAGACAGTTCGCAGGTACAATACCTGCATATGACTTTACTTTCGTCATCAATAAACAATTTAGAAATTATTTTAGTGTCCCCGAACAAAACAAAATAAACTCGTCTCAATGGGCCGACTTTGTTTTGGGATGAGTCCACTAACAAGTCATGTACAAAATCCTATATCATTATTCTTTATAACAAAAACGAACAAATAAAGTTATATTTGAATTTAACTTACCATATTTCTTATCGAAATGTTTCCAAATATGACTTTTTTCACGCTTATGAAAGGTCATATTATTAGATTTAATTTGAAATTATTTCATAAGAGTTTTTTACACTTTTACACTTTTACACACAACGAAAATAAAATGGAACGAACAATACGTATTACAAAACAAAAACTACATGAAATGAGCACCTAACCTTTTTAAAATCCCAAAAAAACTAGATGAAAGAAGTCATGTTTAGCTGTGAAACAAGAAACAAGTAACACTTGACAGCTTGACTTTCATAGAAAAAATAATTTGAGAACTCAACAAATCCATTCATTCAGTGTAAGGGGAATCCCCGATAATAGAGATGTGTTCGGATACACGGTACACAGTCAAACTGTGATTTGCGTTGCATTCAGTTATAAATAGTTTGTTTTTAATATTCGTAATGATATTCGGCGAATACGAATATTCGTTATGATATTCGTGATGTTATTCGGCGAATACGAATGTTCGGTAAATGTCTACTATTCGGCGAATACGAATATTCGTATTCGTATTCGTCGCATCACTAACTGAGACATTATTATACTACGAAAGTTTACAGCGAAAGCAAATTTCCAGTGAAAATATATTTTCACGTATCCAAGCACATTATCACCAACAGATATAATTTGTATTTGCCAATTCCGGGTGGCAGTAAATAAAGCTTTCAAGTCAACGACCGTCGAACGGATACTGCATAGAAAAAGAAAAAAATATATAATTGAACGAAAATATTTTTAACAGATGGTGAAAAGTTATATCCAGTGAGTTAAACGGGACTTGCGGAACTAGGAGCTTCCGTCCCAAACTCAATATTGACTCGGCCACCTCGAAGGGATGACGCGTACCTGCAGCCCAGTTGCGCAATTATCAACATTTTTACCGAAGACGGTGTTAGGTCCGTATATCCGCTTCAATCGCAGTGATATTACGGGACACTTTTCGCAGGGATCCCCGTGTAAAGCCCTCAACATCGGCTGATGTTCCACTGATGTTGTTTCGAGATGATTCGTAAAAACGTTTGATAAAATCGTCAGTTACTTAATCGAGAAAATAGTAATTTCATTTCAAAATATACATTTAACATTAACTAAAGAACTATTCTAACGAAAATGTACAAAAGACTTGTGTCTATTTGTGAAAGATCAAAAGAAAAAAACAACGAATATATTTCAGTGGCAAATTGAGTGGTTTTTCAGCGGAACACGTACTTGTTTGAGGCTCGTAACTGCGGATGACACGGCGCGTAGATCCGTCATTTTGGTCCTGAGACCAAACGTCAATCGATAAGCGGGAATGACCTCCTTCTTTAACACTGAAACAATTCCGGTCGGCGCCGAGTCCGCTTTCTGGGGGCCGGAGGACTAATTGATCGATCGGCGGAAAATGGATTCCGAGTTTCTCTATACTTCTATACGAAGTCTTTGAAAAGTTACAATTACGTATTCTATGTCAGTGTATAATTAAAATGAGCTTGAACAAAGAATCGATAGTGATCCGACATCGTAGAAACTATGTTTATTATGCTAATAAATTACATAGATGAATGACTTAGAAAGATACATAGATGAATGAGTTAGAAAGATATCAAAGATATATTATCACCCCGCCGGGACTCGAACATCGAATAAAGAATAATATTATTATTTTATATTTTAGTCATATATTTATATGGCTAAAATTAATAAAATAAAAAATGTGGAAAATTCTGTGACAAAACAGCCATAGTTTAGAAGTAATGATTTAAAATAATTATTTTAAAAAATGTATATACTACAATTAATTATAAAAATATTTTAACCAGAATAAATATTAATTCTTTTTACGAATAATGAATAGGAATGAACATCTAATGGATTTAGGTTATGCCGCTAATATAGGTGCTGTAAAAAAACTGTGTGCTGCGTTGCCACATGCGATTTTTTCCAGTTGAAATAAAGTATACCTCTCTTAATAAGTTAATTTCCTTTCTTGATAAATATTTATGGATTATTATTACTATTCACAGGAAATTATTCAAGGTGTTAATTGAAAAACTAAAATTTATAAGTAAAAATAATACATTTTAAAATGTATTGAAACGCATACAGTCTCTAGTATGCTTCAAATGCATATTTTCATAATTTTCCAAAATATCTCTTGAAATGAAGACGCGTATTTAGAAGGAGTTTGGGACAACCGATTGCCTGACAGCCGTCTGCCCGACATGCCAACTGCCCAAAAAGCCAACAGAAACCAACTGCTCCATAGCCCAACACAATATAATTTAATTTTTAATATTTGTTTTAGCAGTTTTTTGTGAAAATATGTATATTATCATTTTAAATTGTATTTGAAGAATATCTTTCTGTAATGAGTAATTAAAGGATATTCCATTTAAAAATATTCCGATAAATTGTATTGATTGGTCAAATTATTTTGTTTTTTAATTAGAATTTAATTAAGGGGGGGGTAAGGTTTTTAACTTTTTTTTTTGTATTTTATTTTTAATTTTTTAAATGAATGTATAACATTGCAAGAATATTGTGTCAAAATTTCAAGTCAATCGGAGCAAAATTGACGAAATTATGAACATTTGAGCGATACTCAGACTGATTTTCTATACCTGCTCGGGCAGCTAAGAGACGCGCTCACCTGAGGAGTACCGGACGTGCTATTGTATTGGAAGATTTTTGCGTAGACAAGGACAAAAAGATGCTGACGATGAAAGCTCTTTACTGTGTGAACATAGCATCGACGATTACGTGTAAGTATAAAATAAGTGTTGAGTTTTATTATGAATTTTACAGTGTGCAAAACTTTAAAGCGTTTTCCCTACATCTCACGTTTTCAAAGTCGGTGTCCATCATAACTTCAAAACTACTGCACCGATCCTTTTGAAATTTTGAACACTATTTCTGTACATAATTTACAAGGTAACGCTGGAGAGTTTTTTTCAAATTTGTTATTAATTTTTATTTTTTAATAACAAATTAGTCAATATTTTTCGCAAAAAATCGCGGTTTTCCCTTCAAAATCTTCCAAAAAATTGAAAAATTGAAATTTCAAAAAACGCTCCCAGCGTTACCTGGGAAAACCTATTATCTAACGAATGAACTTTGATTTTTTGATTTCAGATGATCTAGCATCAAGTTATGATGGACACCGCAATTCTCCTTTTTTCCGAGACACGTCCGAATAATTGCTGCCATTGCCGTATTTTTTAATATTTCGTCTTGAAAATTTTACACAATATTCTTCAAATGTCATACTTTAATGTACCATTAGTTTTAATAAAGAGGTTTTAACCGTGTCGTCACAAAAAAATCACAAAAACATGCCTTTTTTGTACGAATTAACCTTACTCCCCCTTAATAGATACAACAAAACACATGAGATATTCAAAACAATGTGTAGGTATGGTATGAAATGAATAACTCTTAGTAATAGTTCCACTATGAATAAGTTCTTAAATATTAGTTCTACTAGGAAAAAATACTTGGTTTTTATTTAAATCTATCAGATTTATGGTTCTAACAGTTTTGTAAACATAAACACGCAAACACATATTGTCATTTGTCGTGGCTGTAGGAGAAATTAATGAAAATGCTGGGATTTAATACAGGATTTATAGAATACCGATTAATTAATTAAACCAACGTACAAGGTCACTATAGCTATTCCTTAAATTAAACTGTTTCCCAAATTTATCACTCGTAAATATACACTTTATATTCACGTTAACACTTTATTCACTGTTCATTAGAATATTCCATCAATTTCCGCACTTATTACTATTCGCTTCGGTTTATCTCGCTACGTAAGAACTTTCTACAATCTCTGTTGAATTTCCGCTCGAAATCGCTTGGCCGGACTGACCGCCACCCGCGGCTACCTTCGCTTCTGTTATCGCTGTCAGACGCGCACGGAAAATAACTCTCCGGTTACTCCCACGTGTCATATTTATACTGGCCAACGTTATCGAAATTTCGAGAAGTTTCCCGCGTTTTCGAGAAGTACTTGGCGTTTTCCAGACTTTTGGAGATGGCTCTCCAATGTCGGAGGTGATTCCAGATCTTTCGGTAGTATTGTGTCAATTTCAAACAAGTGTCCCTTGACACGAATGCGCGACTCCTATCAGCCCCGTTACAATATTTTATAAATAAATTATGAATCTTGGCCTGTCGAGCATTTAGCTTGTCGGGCAGTCGGGCAATCGTATAGACCCCGCCACTTTAGAATGCCAAAACTAACACATAAACAAAAAAATTGTGTAATATGCAGTTCTGTAAACGTGTTAGTAGGTATCCCTTCGGTGATTGGTTAATGTCATGTCGTGAGAACCCGCAATAAATCTTTTAGTATGTCTTCAACTGTCGAAGAGGAACGACGCGCGCTTGCTCGAAGAAAAATAGGGTGACCATGTCTGAAGCTACGAAATTAGGAAGAGGAAGCCTTACTTATGTATAAATACCACCAAACTACTGGTGATTACCACGATGACATGAACTTTACTAATTATCAAAAATGGTTGACGGAAAAATTGATCCCCAATCTAGAACCCAGGTCTGTGGTGATTATTGACAATGCATCATACCACAAGTTGGTAAATCCAGCACTGACATCGAATTCTAAGAAGGCCGATATGGTAGAGTGGTTAACTCAAAAGGATATTTATTTTACAAATGATATGCTTAAACCGGAATTATATCGGCTAATATGTTTAAATAAAGACATTTTCAAAGAATTCGCTGTCGATAAGTTGTTCATCGAAAGTGGTCATGCCGTATTACGGCTTCCGCCATATCACCCAGACCTTAACGCGATAGAAAACATTTGGTCAATCGTAAAGGGACATGTAGGGTCTAGAAATGTTGACATGACATTGAATTCCGTCAAAAAATTAGTAAAAGAAAAGGTGTCACTAGCATTCACTAGCATTGAGTGGGGTAATATCTGCAGTCATGTATGCAAAATAGAACGCCAATATTGGGAGCGGGATACTGCATTTGACGATTTCACCGATAATGGTAATTAAATTTTTAATGTGTCTGATAACGAAAATGATGACATATCTGATTGTGATGCATACTTATAGTTTTTAAGATTCTTTTAAATATTTGTTTTATTTTTTGTCATTTTTCCTAAATAATATATTCAATTTTCAATACATTTTTTCATATAGAGTATTTTGATTTTTATATTATTTTTCTAATAAAACATATAAATCGAATTATTTTGTTTAAGTGGTCCTTTACCCTGAATCTTAATTTATGAACATGATTTTAAAATACCTATATAGATATGTGGTAATGTTAAAAATAAAATAAAATATTTTTGCATTTTTACACCATTGTCACCCTATATGCTTTGGCATCTCTAAATGACGGAGACTTTACCATGCTCGTTTCGGATGCACGGCGTGAGAGACAAAGTATCTCGCATTTAGTTGCGGGGCAAACTTGGCGAAAAATGTGCCAAACTTGTACGCGGGTTCCACTTTATATATTCACATTAAAGTGCTACCGCTGTGTATTTGCTTTCTACTTTATATTAATACATTTTCATGTTTGTTTTTCATGGAAAATCACTATGTATTGTTAAAAGTATTCGTTCATTTAATGTAATAAATAGAAAAATAAAAATAAATAAATCAAATAAATATTAAATTTCAATTTATTTCGCAGTACTGCAATTTCATAGTTTGTAATAGTAGCTTATTATAGCTATAATAAGCTATGCTTTGATTTATTCAAGGTAAAGAGAGCATGCCCTTGGAATACATAACAGACGTGAGATAAATATAAAGATATAATTTTAATATGAAATTTGACAACAATAATTAATAACCGTGTTAATCAGTTAGCCCGGATAATTGCCTCCGGTCGGCCATGTATTGATTATATTAATTTTATGTCATCGGAATAATTTATGTGCGCAATTATCTAACATGCTGTTAAAAATTGATTATCAAAAGTATGCGGGAAATTTCTTTGCCCTTGCGTGATCTTGATATTTAAACATTATTTTTGTTTTTGCGTTTGGCAAGTTGTGTTTTGTATCCTTACATGTTATTTAGAAAAGTATTAACGTTTAATTATCTTATATAATAACAAAAATACTTAAATTATTAAGTACTTCATCTTTAATTAAGCTAATTAAGCTAAAGTTATAGTAAAGGTGACATGTTTATTACCTTATTATAGACGCTATCATTTTTTTAAAGATCATATTTTTAAAGATCTTTGAGTGTACAACTCTGTGTGGCATCAGGACTTTAATTATCAGAGCATTTTTATTATAATTATATTCAGATAAAATTACATTTTATTTTATAAGCTTGGATTTTTTAGAACATTATACATACAAATAGATTGCGAGCTTAGAAACTGGATTTATAATTAAAATTTTAAATAAGATCCATCCCATGTGCCGCCCGTCATATTGGGTGCAAATCGGAACCAATTCCTAATCGCCCCCGACCAGCCAGCACAACAAAACAATGTGGGTTCTTAATGTTGGTTTTAAGCTATGAAAAATATAAATATTAAATATACAAGCATGTAAAAATAATTGGGTATACTGTGAAATTAAAACCAATATTTTGTCAGTTGACAAGAAAATACAATTTATTAAGATTGAGATGAGTTTAACAATTATAGCAAATTAATACCAGATTCGGCTGACAAATAGTAGTTAAATTTACAATAAAAAGTTGATTTACATTTACTTATTGCACCATTTTAATTTAATTTAAATTAAGAAACTAGGGTAGTTGAAATTACTGTTATAAAGCAGTTTAGCAGTGCCGACGCTGGATGCCTTCTCTGTTGGAAATTTTAGTAGAAAAAGTGAGTTTACTTGAAATTTGAAATTCATTGACACGTGGCGCCATTTTAGGTTAGACAACGCATGTAGTCAGAGCTGCCTGTAGATTATTTCTAATCCGGCAATGAAATTGTAAAAGGAAACAAATGGCCCATATCTCTGTCAGGTATTCCTCTGACAAGGTTTTAAACATTCCCCATCGTGTATGTAGCGATCAAAATTTCATAATTCATTCCCCATTCGGGGCCGCCAAAATCTCGTGGACCTTTCTATCCAACCATGCTCTTCCCGAGACTTGCCAAAAAATTAACTCTAATAAGAGGAACCTTAGGCGGACCACCATAGACAACAGCGGGTGCGTAAACTAACAGGCGCTACTCAGGTAGATACCACTATTTTTGAACGGGGCATGTTATTGCCTTACCGGGCAATCGAAATGTCACAAGATATTTAATGAATCTGTTCAAAATACAGTTTCCACTGGGACTAGAGCCCAAAATTTTATGATGCCGGTATAAAGATATTAATGGTGATACTACATTGTGTCATCTCAGATTTCATTTGCCTACGTAGAGTGTGCGCCAGATACAGATGCCAAAGCCTTTAGGGTGACCACGGTGTAAAAATTCAAAAACACCGCGTACATATATTTTTTATTAAGGCGATTAAGGGTGAAGGAGCACTTAAACAAAATAATTAGATTTATTCATTTTATTAGATAAATTATATAAAAATCAAAATATTATAAATAAATTAAAAAATATATTGAAAATGGAAATAAATAGAAATAAATAGAAAAAATGAAAAAAAAAACAAATTTATTAAAATTATATTATATACTAAAAAATTATAACTGCGCATCGCAATCAGATGTGCCATCATTTTCGTCATCAAATACATTAAAAACTAAATCGCTTTTATCGGTGAAATCGTCAAATACATTCCAATATTGGCATTCTGTTTTGCATAAATGTCTGCAGATATTACTCCACTCAACGCTAATGATTGACGACACTTTTTTATTGGCCAATTCTCATCATGTCGACATTTATAGACCCTTCATGCCCATTTATGATTGACCAATTATTTTCTATCGCATTAAAGTCTAGGTGACACGGCGGAAGTCGTAATAAATCGTGTCGATTTTCGATGTTTTCCTTCGACGAATTCCTCGAAAAAACTTGTTTATGTAAAGAAATTAACCGACATAGTACTCCATGGTAGCTTCAGACATGGTCACCGTATTTTTATTCAAAAAACACGCGCGCACCCGCCTCGAGAGTTGAATACGTACTAAAAGGTTTATCGCTAGTCCGTTACTTCCGCTGCTTCCGTAGTTGTATCAAGGTGTGGGTCTCCCGATGGGAGATCTTGCGGAGCTAATACGATAGCTGCGGTGGGAGAGTCTTCCCCCGCCGGGTGCTGCTTTTGCTCGATGGTCGATTATCTGCCGGTCTCGGCTTCGTGGCTGCAAGTCGCCTTTTCTTTGTTTTAATTTCCGTGTCGTTCGTCCCCCCTTTTCTTTATGTTATCCCCGAATTGGGAGCGATCTTCTTTTTTATTTCTTTACGTGAATTATTATTTCATTTTTTCTTAACTGCAACCGAAATCCACTGCCGCCGCCGTGGGAGTTGTCTTGTAAAATCGTTATTTAAATTCTGTTTTATTATATTGTTTTTATTTTTTTATATATTGTTACGTGTATATATGTATGATGTTAATAAAGATAATTTCCTCGCGCCGGGGGCTGGGAATGGTTGCGCTCGCGGCCGTGCCCCCTCGCAAAGGTTTACGCGACCCGAGCGAGGGAGCATGCTCCTGCATTGTAATTGAAAAAAAATGTCAACCTGATGACGATTGAGTAGGACCGATATGGAAGCCTTCGCTCTTAGAACGGTCCTGGGTAAGCGGTTGGTACCATTCATAGCCCGTTACTATGGTCACGAAATGTCTCTAACCAATCAACGACGCGATATCTGCGTATTACACAAATCATTCGCTTATGTGTTAGTTTTGGTATTCTTATCTGACAGACTCTATACCTATGTTTATCTTATCAGTGACATATTTATTTTTTCCATTGGCATTTTTTTTATTGAATCGAGGAATACGTCGCGTTGTTTTAATAAATCGTACGATCTCCATCCGAACTGAAATGTTTCAGCCGGTCACTCGGTCAGCCGGCGAGTGCGATCACGCAACCGCGATGACCCGCGCCTCGATATACTATATATATACTATATATCATACTCCCGGACTCGACCCTGATCGTGAACACTCCAGATAGAGTAATGCCTCATTCGGGTCACGATATCGATATCGTCGCACAATTACGCGGCTATCGTATCGTATCGGTCTAACAACAAGAAAGTGGCTCGATTACCCCTTTATCTGAAGGTAATTGCTCGCGGGCGCCATTAGCACTTTAATTCTTATTCGGTAGATATACAAAACCATTTAAGTATAATGTTGGTGCTTATCATCTATGTAGGCTACAAGTTATAGCCCACCTACAGTTTATTTAGATTACTGATTAAATTGTAAAATATATACCTTCAAAAACCGCACATACAGAATATAAAAAATACTACCAGCCAAATCGTTGGGACCAGGAGGAAGAATTATTGAAAATATTAATCGAAGCACATCAAACCGTATCAACATGGCTCAAAGTGAATAAATTAAAATTAAATGAGAGAAACAAAATATAGTATGTTAGGAAATAGAAGGGTATGTTAGTAGGAAATGAGCTGAATATAGGGATTGATAGAGAAGAAGTACAATTGGTGGATATAATAAAATATTATATTTAATCATAGACTCTAAATTATCATTTGAAAAACACATTGAATATGACTTAGAAAATTGCAAAGTAAGTAACACTAACAATAACACACAATAAGACAAAAATTGTCTCAAGTTAATGAAAATTCATTTATAATATTCCTTCACTATTGTGAAACAGATCGCCTATTTGGCAATATTTTGATATCAGTAGTGATAATAACAAATACGCCGTTTATTTATTGTGTCTAATGCAAATTTCTCGTGGTGGCGAGGGAAAAAAAGCAGGTTCGTCATCCATTATCCATATTTTCTGTTACATATGAGGTGTATAAAAGCAAAGGCAGCAATATCCAAAATATTTTTTTTTTAAATGCACTGTCACCATGGAATTTGGAATTTAATTTCAAAATCATATTTCCAAATCACTATTCAAAACAACGTTAGCTATATTCACTTCAACTAATCAACCCCTAAGGATTTATCACGTGACAAAAAAGCCGCTTCATATTAAAGTGAGATTTGATGTCGTTTTTAGAATGAAACATCATAGCAAAGATTATATAATTAGCAAAAGCAGTAATGTGAACTATTTGGTAGCAACACAGCAATATCCACATTTAAAATATTTATTTATACACGAATATTAGAGGCAATTTTTAAACTTATTTACAATCAAATGCATATTTCATAGAATCCTTGAGTAGGTCACAACTGTCAGGTTGTTTTGTATGTATCTCAGAAACGCCTTAATGGAATATTACTTTGATCTTATACCCCTCATAAATATAGGCCCGTTTATATTTTGTTTTGAATTTGTTTAATTATTTGGTGATAAAATATGACTTAAACTAGGCTAGGGGTTTTGATGAAAAATACATTTATATCATTTACCTACATATCGAGAGTATATTATACTGGACAGAAGGCACTAAGGCTGGAAATTCACTGCAAATGCATTTTTCGGCGTTTTTTCGCAAATTTTGGTTTTTATTATTCATTTATAGCTAGACTACAATTTTTTTAGGACGTTTAGGTAACTTAGATAGAATTTTTGTTCTTATATAAAAGCAATTAACTGAACATTATTTACAATTATTAAGTAAATATAAGCAATATTCGACAGGCCGCAGCCGAAAAAATCGTTTTTATTGTCTTAGAAATGATCAATTAAGTACACAGAAAACGTTTTGTTACGAGTGAAAGCTGACATTATGATGATAAATCTGTACTAAAATAATTAAGAAATGTTCAATATTAATAAAGTAATACATTTTTCGTTATCTTACTATACGAGTACAATTTTAAGATAAGTTTTGTTCAGCGAGACTGAGCCATTCTAATTAAAACTTTATATTCAAAATAGCGTTTCGAAGATCAGTATTAAATTTTGTTGACTGCTTAGTTTAAATAATGATCTACTGCACTATCTAGTAGCAAAAATCCTTGGAGTAGAAAGTAGGATATGACTTAGTGCTTTCTATCAGACGAAAAATAATATGACTTCATGATTTTATTAACTAACCAGATATCATCAGAAAGCCCGACAGAAAATCTTGTTGGAATTTATAAAAATGTCTCGCGATGAATCTTTCAACAGTGGAAGTTTATCACCATCCTACGCCTGCTAAGAGAAATAGAAGTCACGATACTGTCACTGATCAATGGATCAACTGCTCACGATACATTTCGGGATTGATTGACGAAGTGGCAAATGAAAATAATAGTTCGGATCAAGAAAACAACGTAATTGCAAGCGAGATTGACTATTATTTGAAGAGAGTTCGAATCAATCGTTGTCGCGACCATTATATTTGGTGGTCAGCTAATTCAAAACGTTATCCAAAATTGAATAACTTTGCCACGATTTAGTTTTCAGCTCCTTGCATCAGCGCATATACGATCGAAAGACTATTTTCTGAAGCCGATCATGTTTACAAAAACAAGAGCAATCACTTATCCCCTAAAAATGCGGAAAAACTAGTGTTCATCTATCTTAATTTGCTATTAGTTAATTTTGAATACTTACCAATTTGTTGATTAAATAAATAATACAAAATTTTTCTATGATTGTGTGGCTTTTATTTGCCTGCAAGAATCTTCGTTTATCAATTGACTGGCGATAATTTTGTGAAATTTTCGCAATTGAGGTATTATACGGTATCCAGCCAGATAGTAAAAATAGGCCGGATAGGCCGGATACCAGATAGTTACCGGATATTCGTTTCATCTCTAATTCTAATGATTCATTCACATTTTTGTTTCATTTTACTTAAGTTTTTATAATGTATACTAAAATGTAAAAAGGTAAAGTTTTATGTTTGGATGTAGGAGGTTATCTCCGAAACTACTTATCAATATTTAGAATGGACTTTCAGGGTGGACAGATATTATCAGGCTATATATTATCAGGCTATATATTATCCCGTTAAAGTAAAAGAGCTTTTCATGGTGACCTACTTTACAACTAAAGTCGACGAAAAAATGGTCGAGCAATGCGTTTTTTACAAACGCTGCCTTAACAGTAAGAGATATTTAAGTACTTTCTATGGAAAAGTTGTAGAACTTAAACAGTTCTATAAAAAAGTCAGCAATGACATATATCTATATGTTATGGTTAATACACTAATAAATAAATAAATAAATAAAGCCTTTATTCACTGACCATTTTAACAATTTTTAACATAAGTAAATACATACACATACATACATATACATACACATATATATACACACATACATACACATATATACACATATACACATACATACACATAAATATACGTAGTAAATGTCATTTAAGCAGCCAGTTTGTTGGTCAGGTTGTCTCTCTGACATAGGCCTCCCCTAGTTTTTTCCACTCGTCTCTGTCGTGAGCTATTCTTCTCCATCCTTTTGGTAGGTCATCTTCCCATCTCTTAATTTGACGTCCTTTTTGTCTTTTTCCATTTCTGGGATACCATTCCATTACGTCTTTCGTCCACTTTTCTCTGCTTGTTCTCATAACATGACCAGTCCAGTTCCATTTGAGTTTTTTTACTTTTTGTATAACATCGCTAACTTTTGTCTTTTTCCTTATTTTTGTATTCGTCCACCTGTCATAAAGCCTTATGTTTAGCATACTCCGCTCCATGTTGCGTTGGCAAACTGCGAGTTTTTGGCTGTTTTTGCTCGTAGCAGGCCAAGTTTGGCACCCATAAGTGAGACATGGGAGAATGCACGTGTTGTATACTTTGCTTTTTACCGACATTGGTATTCTATCATTTTTCACTATTTCTTTTAGCGACCAGTACCGCTTCCAAGTATTGTTTACTCTTCTGTCGATTTCTTTTGAATATTGGTCTTTTATTGATATTAGTTGTCCTAAGTATACGTATTCTTCAACATATTCGATGCTTTCCTGTCCGATTTCTATGTTCTCCTTTGTTGTATTTGTCATCACCTTAGTCTTCGTTGGGTTCATTGTCAAACCTACTTTCCTGCTTTCATTGTCTAATTGCTGTAACATAGTTTGTAGCATGTCTGGTCTCTCTGCGAATATCACGATATCATCAGCGAATCTTAGGTGATTTAGGTTTGTTCCATTTACATTTATTCCGAAGTCTTCCCAATCTATATTTCTGAATATATTTTCTAACACGGCTGTGAAAATTTTTGGGGAAAGTGGATCACCTTGCCTAACACCCCTCTGAATACTAAATTCCTCTCCTCGCTGTTCAAGTTGGACCGTTGCTGTGGAGTTTTTATATATTTCTTTTATGATTTTTATATATTTGCTTTCTACGCCCTGGTTTTCTAGCGTCTTCCAGATATAGTTATGACTCAGAGAGTCGAAAGCCTTGTTGTAGTCGACAAATGCCATGTAGTAATGCTGACCATATTCATTAAGTTTTTCGATGATTTGTTTTACCACATGGATATGATCGATGGTAGAATAATCGGTGCGAAACCCAGCTTGTTCTCTTGGTTGGTGTTCTTCTAGGTGTTTCGATATTCGATCAAGTATTATTTTTGAAAACACTTTGTATAAATTTGACATTAGACAGATTGGCCTATAGTTGTTTATTTCGTTCTTATCTCCCTTTTTATGTAATAGGACAATAGTGGACTTCGTCCATTGAGTTGGTATCTGTTCAGTATCCAATATTTCGTTGAATAGATGCGTCACAGGTTTGGATATTACGGACAAGGTGTCTTTCAGTAGCTCATTTGAAATTTTATCTTCACCGGATGCTTTTCCACTTTTTTGTGTTTTTATAGCTTTTATGACTTCACTTTCTAATATGCAAGATATTTCTTCTTCACGAGTATAATTATCAGTTTCTGTGAATGTAGTTTTGTCTCTCTCCGTGTAAAGTTTCTTGTAGAATTCTGTCGCTTCTCTAGCTATTGATGATCTTTTTGTCGTCGATTTCTCATTATTCTTCATATTTTTTATTTTCATGTTAGGTATCCATTGTGTGTATTCTTTCAGTTGTTTTAGACCTTTTTTAATTCCGCCTGTTTTCTCTATGTGTTCTTTTAGTACTTTCAGTCTCTCAGCTTTCTTGTGTTTTCGTATTGATGCTAGGATTTTTTTACTGATAATCGTGATGTTTTGACGATTGTCATTTCGTTTCTCTAACATTATGTTCCTCTCATTCATTAATTTTATTGTTTCATCTCCTAATTTATTTTTCTTCACTTCTTTAGTACACAATTTGTTTGCGTGCATCAGTGCCTTCTCTAGGAGAACATACTTTTCTTGTAGTGTTTTGGGTCTTTCGATATCTTTTAAAGTATTTTCTAATTCATTTAAGACATTTATTGGTATAGGCGATCTTATTCTCACATTTTTGGTTGACGATGTAATATGCTTTCTTGATTTGTTATTTTCATTTTGTATAACTCCTCTTACCATTCTATGATCTGTATTGAAGTTTAGCTTATTCACTACATCGACGTCCCTAAATATCCTTTTTTCCCTTGTCAGAATGAAATCAATTTCATTTTTATCTCTACCGTTTGGGTATACAAATCTGAAACGTAAATGTTTATTAGAATAAAGTAATTAGTAAAAGTGTCAAAGCTGTACAGCTGATGCGCTTGTAGCAGTAGACCAGGCGGTGTAGTCGCATCTAGAGTCCTCAGAGTATCGTACTCTAAGGAATTGGACAAAATACGACGGGTAAGAAAAATAATGATATACGGAGCCATCACAATGAAGAAAAAAATAATTTAGCATTCGTCCGACCGCTGCCATCAAAGAGGCTAAAAACATTGTAACGATGATGAGCATCAGAGCAGGTTGAAAAGTAATCATTAAGAAGCCAGTTGCACTTATCATGTAATAGTAAAATGATTTGAAAATAATAATAATCTAATTTGCGCTGTTAATGGTGCCATTTGTTCAATTAAGAACCGATCAAATTGTCTCAGGGCTGCCTTTGCGACATACCGTCACCGCGGTATTTGTGACTAGCGATCTAATGTCTCCGTATAGAAATTAACGTAATTGGACGTCAAGTAGAAAACAGACCCTTCCTGAATTATATTTATGTATTATGTTTTATTAAGTGGGTGAAGAGGAACGAAAGTAGACTGAATGCAGTGGAGATGAGATCCCTTAGGCGTATGCGTGCCAATCCTTTTACGGTAGAGTAAAGAATGAATATATTAGGAATAAAAGTAAAGCTGATCTTAAAATAATTAATAGAATTAAAAAATGGTTTTGGCACGTTCAGCGGATGAATGAGGAAAGAATGGTAAGAAAGATATATATAAAGATATATATAGGGCGATCGCGGAAGACGTGGCATGATCAGATTAACCAGATACTGGAAGATGGTCCCGTTAGAAGCCTCAACAATCGGCGAGCTTGCATGAGAAGACATATAAATGTGGATGAGACGAGAGTTGTATGTCAGGACTGAAAAGTGTGGCGCTCTATCCTCTTTGCCTACCCCCACGGGGAAACGGTCAGTGAGTAAGTAAGTAAGTGGGTGAAAACATTAGTTCATTTAAGGCGATCGTCTGGCAATGCGAGCGAAATTCACCACCTTTTCTCATATCTTGGATTTTGTCACATTTATTTTGTATGGAAACATATCAAATTAAAATTTATTCATCAGGTTCATAAATGTCTATCGTATAAAATCATTAAGTTTACTAGAGGATTTAATTACGCACGAATAAATTCTTGTGTTTTGACTATATGCGAGGGAGGCATACTTATCCTGTGTCCCAGTCCCCTCGCCTTAAGAAAGAAAGAAAACCTTTCGTTAAACTGTGTAAAATTTTATATCCGTTGGTTTTAAATAAAAATTTCTTTCGTTTGCAGCTCTTCATACAACGGAGAATATCGGGGCGCATTAATTATTGCGGGATCGCGGAAATGGCGGAGCAACGTAAATATATTACGACACAATGCAGTGTATATTTAATCGAATATTGAGTAAGAAAAACCGCGACTAATCGAGTAACAAGGGGTGAATAATTTTGCAGTGGAAAATAAAAGTTATAATTAAACAAATATTTTACCCGGCTTCGGGCAATGATCCGGTAATAAAGTGACTCTAACAGCTCGGGGTGGCTGTGATTCGAGAATAAACCGGGTGTTACACGACTTTAAACCTAGGGAAGCGAGGTAACTCCGTCGTTTTATTCTGAGTACACCCAGATAAATCTAGGTAAAATCAGCGCTATTAAAGATGATGATGATGATGATAAGTTGGTGTATAACACGCGTACTACAAATGCATAAGTGGCCGCCGCCATGCGCTCGAGTGGAACGCGAGACTGCGCGATCTCAATAGCTATGGAATTGGCAGGCAAAGCATTAAATTTAATGATACTGATACGTTAAAGTGATCGTTTTATCTGATTTCACGATGTTAGGAATACGAAAATGATTTTATGGCATCTGATAATACTTGCCATATATTATAACATTTTTTTTAAAAAAGTGCTATTATAATAACATAAACGTGAACATATCATTGTTTAAGATGACAAATGTTATTATATAAAAAACCATAAACATATTTAAAACATACAAAAAATTAAATAAAAACATCCTTTAAATAATTAATTACTTCATTTTTCATAGGTCCCAACGTATAAGTATGCAAAATTTAGGTCAGATCTATCAAACGGTGTAGATTTGTAGAGGGGGAGACGGTGGATGACATCTATATTTTTCGCAGGTTCCTAAAGAATAGGTCTGCAAACTTTGGATCAGATCTGTCAAATGCTGTAAATTTATAAAGAAAATATATCAGGAAAATTTTTATTTGGATCTGAAAATTTTTATGCAGATCTGTAACGCGGAATTATATATTTATATATCTGGGAAGAGTGGTACAAAAAGAGAGAGGGTAGATGATGCCTATATTTTTCACAGGGTCCTAAAGAATAAGTACGCAAAATTTGGGTCAGATCTGTCGAAAGGTGCATATTTGTGCAGAGTAAAATCGTAAAAAAATTAGGGAAATTTTTATACTCAAGAAACAAGATTTTTATACTCGTAATTTGTAAACATAAGATAATTTACATATAATAATTAATAACATTGAAATGAAAAAGCATTAATCTTATTATTAGCATTAGTACTTTATTAAAAAAAATACAGAAGTGTTTCTACAAAACCACCAACATTTAGAATTCAATTTTAGTCTTAATTTTCACGATTTTTTAAGTACCTTACATTATTAAATATTTAAAAAGAAGTCTATGTCACATGTATTAGGAATAGACCCACACTCAATCCTTAAATAAAACCTTGCAAAATCAATACTCATTACGAATTTATGTAAAAAATATATTACGTCATGGTCACTCTTCGCATTATCAACACTCATAGTCGATCAATGTATTCTGAGGACATCCTCATAAAACATACTCTACTATAGCTTAAAAGCAAAATGGCGAGAGTTCAAAAATTACTAGTTCGTTAAAATTAGACGCAAAGACAAAATTAAAAAACGGGCAGGCAAGATTCACCTATTTTTACTCCCTTTCTTTTAACTCGTAGCGTCTGC
Source organism: Agrypnia vestita (assembly GCA_016648135.1). NCBI lineage: Eukaryota > Metazoa > Arthropoda > Insecta > Trichoptera > Phryganeidae > Agrypnia > Agrypnia vestita. The sequence goes on along the minus strand of JADDOH010003425.1, from coordinate 203,219 downwards.
TTGCTTGCTTGTCTGACGAAAAAACGGATCGATTTTTAACCCTTTTCCCGTAATCAAATCGAGCTGAAACTTTGCAGCCAGACTCGTGGCGATGATAAAAATGATCTAACAAATTTTCGTTTAAAAAAAATAATAATTATAGTATAATTTTGGATTTTTAGAAATTTTAATGGTTTTTCAAATTGGAATCATTCCATAAGAGTAATTAGCCTGACGCGTGTATAGACACGAAGCCTGATTCAAAGCGAAAGGGAGTATTGTAAAAACTTGGTTTTTATGGGTTGGTTTTTGACTGAAGCTAGCGCCAGAAGGAATTTTTATGGCTCGTAGACGAGCGACTCACAGTTTTTGAAAATAAGAAGGTGAATAAAGGTGCCTCAATTTCATAACGCTCAGCGCTAGGTTAAACTATTTATTTAACTTCGTATTCAGCACTGGGTTTGGTAATCATACCAATGAAATGTTTATGGTCCAAGGAGCTTATTGACTATTTGTTTAACTTCGCAACAAAGCGTGCTTCGTGGAAGTGTTATATAAATAGACATTGCAAGAAGCCACCTGAAAGAGATCCTTAGATAGACAAAGCTAATTCGGAACGTATATAAACCTAGAGGTAAAATTTTTGCCTTATTTGGCTTCTTATACGTCTTGGTGATATTTAATATTGTCGCGGGATAGTTGCTCTGGGAGGCAAATTAAATATTAGAAAATTAATTTATGTTTTATTAATTTACTTGTCACCGTTCTTTAATTCACACTAACTGTCACTAGAATATTCCTTAACTCGCTTTGCTCTTATCTATCGCAAGGTCATTTTGCTGCGGTTTACACTAGTCCACTTATCGTCCGCACGTAATTATCTATTCTGGGCTTGTCTCTGATCAATCGCCTTTCTATGGTCGCGCGTCTGATCGCTTTTCCTGATCGCTTGTCAAAATATCTATTGAAGTGCGCAGTACGATGCCCCCATATTTCTAGAGACTCCCGTTCTAGTCGGTTCGCGAAGCTGATAGATTGTGCCAGACCTTTGTAGTAATTTCCACTTTAGTGTAAAAGGTGTAGAGTACTGTAAATACCTCGATTACGCTTTCTGCTTTTACCATCTCGTGACAATATAACAAATAAAAACAGACATTTAAGTAAATATCCTGGTATATAGTAGGTACTTTCTTCTTTGGAAAGAATTTTTTTATTTTTTTTATTTTTCATCAAAAATATTTACAGCAAGAAATCCTGACGAATTCTCACTTAGGCTAGGCCTGTTCTAGAGAAACCGCCTCGCCTTGTGTTTTAAGGTAAAATACCTTAAACAGTAAAAGAGTAAGAGCAAAAGCAATAAATATCATAAAATAAATCAATATAAAAAAACGTTAGTAATATAACATTTATTATTATTATTACAACAACAAGAATTATTGAAGACCCCATGGCAAGAAATTGTTAACTAACATTTTTGTCAAAAATGAGTTAATAAGCCGTCTAAACTAAATATTCTACGCTCTTTCCATTGGAAATAAGTTCAGAACTTAAAAATAATTAGAATATATTCAGATCATAGGGATGAACATGTTAACTACACTTTTTCAAAAATCAAATCAGTTACTAATGGGAAGAATATGTTATCTTCAATAAGAACATGTTCATGCCATCATTCTGAAATTAATACGCCTTTTAATTTGATTGGAATATTTATGGTTAGTATAAATTTGACTCTGACAGTACTGTCATATATTTGTTTTTATTTGAAGACTATTATAAAATGTACTTACATATTATTTTTCAATAATTTTAAATTGTACTTACCATGTTTTGTATTATTAATTATCATGCCAGGTATTTTGTAATTTTGATAATGGATGGTAAAAACGGATAGCCATTTGAAGGGTTATTTGATGTTCGTGTTTTACCGATTTTAAAAATAGTTATTCTATTAAAAATGAGTTCCAGAGGCGAAGAAATGGTTGTTAACTACATTTTTTTTGGAGAAAATTAGTATATTTTTATTTTTTTGTGCATAAATGCGGTTTTTTACTTTGTAAATACTTTTTTGATATTTTAGTGACATAAATCAATAAAAATTAATCTTGAGTTAGCAATAAAACATATTTTTCAAAGGCGAAATGCATTTGTCTAATTATCTCAAAATGACTTGAATGTTAGTTAACAACTTCTTGCCATGGGGTCTTCTATTATTAATTTTTACTATAATGCATTTCTTTCACCTGCATTTTTTTAAATTGTTGTTTTTTACTATTTACTTGTTTTTACAAAAGGCTGGACATTCACTACAAATGCGTATTTCAGCGTTTTGGTTCGAAGATGTGGGTTTTTATTATTAGTAGAATATGTTTTCTTACAAATATATTAAATTTTTCTTACATATTCTTACAAATGTTATAAAACTGGTATTATGACAATACAACTGTACTAAATTAATTAAGAAATGTTCAATATTTATAAGGTTATAAATATTTACACTTCCAACAAATTTTTACGTTTTATGTTGATTTTAAAATGCTTAATAATATTGAACATTTCTTAGTTATTTAAGCACAGTTTTATTATTATTATTCTAGCTTTACAATCTTTAGAAAACATATTGTGTGTAGGTACATATAAATATTAAAACGATTTTTTGGCCGTGCCCTGACGATTAATGCTTATATTTTTATAATTATTGTAAAAAAATTCAGTTTATTACTATTACATAAGAAAAAAGGTTTTACCTAAGTCATTGTCATAAAAAAAGTAGTCTAGCGTATAAGTTCTGGTATAAATGAATAATAAAAACCCACATTTTCGAAAAAAAATGCGAAATATGTATTTGCAGTGAATGTGCCGCCTTAAGTGTTTTAATATTTTCTTTTTATCTTTTAATCGTCATTTTACCTCTGATGTCTTGTCTAAATTTGTTTTTGCTACCATTAGGCATGGATCAAGAAGTAACTCGGATAAAAAATCTAATTATATAAATAATTTGATTCGTAAACTTTTGAATCATGATATAAGAAATCAATCATTGCTACCTTTCCCAGAACATGTATATGTAAATACTTAATTGAAAATTGTTATTAATTGGAGTTATCAAAAACTACGTGACTTGCCAATAAATGGTTAAATCGGAAACTTATCGGTGATGCCGTGTCGCTCCTAATCTCACGCCCGGCATCATTCCAATACTCTGAAAATCTGCGAAAATTAATAAAACTAGTACAAATCATAAAGGTACAGATACACATGCTTCTTTACTGGCATGCTAATGAGCATGCCACTAATAAGCATGCCCTAACAACTGTACACACTTGCTCATTACTGGCATGCTTATTAGTGGCATGCTCATAAATAAGCATGCCCAAAGCTAACAATCAAACACACATGCTTATTAGTGGCATGCTCTTGTCATAGAATAGAGACGCTCTTGTTCAAAATGGAAACTTTGCAAACTGAAATAGAAAATTCAAGTCAACCAATAAATCAAAAAAGTTCCTGAGTTTCCATCCGCACATTTTTGATTTTAGTTTATATAATTTTTATTGTAAGATTTGAATCATTCATGCCTATTAATAAAGTTTCGTAAACATTATTTCTCACTATATTATTTTTACACAACGGTGACCGAGTATTCCACAGACATTCGTGATTCCTATAATAAGTTACGAAAAGTAATGTTTTATCATCTCCCCAACGCGCCATATTTGTTTCATCTGTCGCGGACTGAGAAGATCGCATCGATAATACTAGCCGCGAAGCCCGCGAATGACATAAGCATGCTCATAAATAAGCAAGTCTGTTCACACATGCTCCAAAGATACCCCTTCTCTATGGTGAATGACAGTGGCATGCTTATAAATCAACCGGCGGTTGATTTTTGAGCATGCCACTAGGTGGCATGCTCATTTCTAGCAATGTTCGTACACACATGCCACTAATAAGCATGCCACTGTCAAAGTCGATACTGCGCATGCTCACGTGCCACTAAAGAAGCATGTGTATCAGACGCCTAAAACAATGTCAAAAAAATTAGAAGACATTTGACTGTTAAGAGGCCCCAGTACACGATTTTCGTATTTGCTAAATAAATAATACCTATAGCTAAATAGGCTTTTAACCAATTTTGTTATGATAGATCCATTTACTCTTGAAGCATTTCCTTAAAAAAATATGAACAAATATATTGTTATAACATCAAAAAAATTATAACCCAGTAACACTATTTTAGTTTTCACGCAATAGAGTTATCTTTGATACGCTTAATCTCGTATATTTTCAAATAAAAATCAAATATTTTATTTACAAATTGATTTATACAGTTTGAAAAAGAAATGGTGCTATTCAGACATTAATATTTTTCGACAAGTTGTTAAATATATCGTTTTAAAAAAGACAAAAATTGAACGTTCTGTCTCCTATATTGCAATATCCATAAAACCATTAAAACATCGATTATTTTAATTAAATTTTACCTGCATACTAAGAAAATTTTACTGTCATTAATATAAAAATATTCAAAAAATTATACCTCATACTCAAGAATTCGAATTAATTAAATCGTATAGTCTGTTAAACGATCATTTTTTACGTATAATCTAATCGTGTACTGGGGCCTCTTAACCGCTAACTTCAAACACCTTCGAAATCTGCTTAACGTTTCAAAAAACGTGTTATTTTCTACGCAAAGAAATCCTCCATTACAGCTTAAAATTATTATTTTTTGGGGGAGAATTTATTTTGAAATTTCACCGGATCCGATCCCTGTCAAAATAACTAAGCTAGACCCTACAGTAGACATACTTCTCTTTTTACTAAGCTTATTGGAACGTTCCGTTAATTTTAAAATCATTAACGGAGCGTTCCAACAAGCTGATGCGGAAAAAAGTCAATAAATTATAAAGACGCAATAGGATTGAGAAACTTACACAAAAACGCAAGAAAAAAGTAGCGGAGTCCTTTCCAAGCAAAGATACCAATGAAGCGCGCTGCTCGAAGTTCTTACAAAAAATTAGAAAACTTCACGTAATCAAAAATTGCAATAGCACACGCAAGAAACCGCGCATGAAACAGAAATGTTAAACATTCTATAATTAGAGGACATAAACTCCGTAAGTGTGTAGAAATAACAATAAAGCACCTAATACAAGTAGGTATACGCATTCTATAAAAACTACAGAATCTATATATATATATATATATATATAAAACTAACCCATAAAAACCAGGTTTATATTATACTCCCTTTCTCATTGAATCAGGTTTCGTGACTATACACGCGTCGGGTTAATTAATATTCAAATTTGATACCCCAGTAAAATTTCGAAAAATCCTAAATTATACTATTATATATTTATTAATTTTTTAAACGAAAATTTATAAGATCATTTTCATTATCACCACGAGTCTACTTGCAAAGTTTCAGCTCGATTGGATCACGGGAAAGGGGTTTAAAATGGATCCAAAGTTTTTTCGTTAGATAAGAAGACAAGCAGACGCCACGAGTTAATATTAGGTCCTTACATATGAAATTGGCATTTAGTACGGGAGGAACATAAAGCCGATTTTTTTTTATTATAATATATTTATTTAATCAAAGTATGTACCATTGCTATCTATGCACTTTTGCCATCTCATAGGTAGTTCATCGATCCCTTTACTAAAAAAACCATTCGGACGGGAATCAATAAAATCTTTGAAGGCGGTTTGGACTGCCCCATCGGAGTTGAATTTTTTCCTTTGCAAGAAGTTATCCAAATTTCGAAAAAAATGGTAATCTGTTGGGGCAAGGTCCGGAGAGTACGGTGGATGTCTTAGACATTCCAATTGAAGCTCCTCTAATTTGGTAGCCGTCTGTTGTGCAGTGTGTGGTCTAGCGTTATCATGAAGCAGCAGTGGCCTAGAGCGATTAACCAGCCTCGGTTGTTTAGCAGCTAGCTTTTCCATCATGGTTTGCAGTTGCTGACAATAGACATCTGCCGTAATCGTCTGGCCAGATTTAAGAAAGCTGTAGTGAACGACACCAGCACTAGTCCACCAAACGCTCACAAGTAACTTTTTTGGAGTCAATTTTCGCTTGGGGCATGGTTTGGCTGGTTCGGCAGGGTTCAGCCATTGCGATGAGCGCTTCCGATTATCGTACAGGATCCACTTTTCATCACAGGTAATGATTCGATTTAAAATCCCTTCATTATTGTGCCGGTTGAGTAATGCAACGCAGCAGTCAACGCGCGTTTGTTGATTTGCTTCACTCAATTCGTGAGGTACCCACCTTTCAAGCTTTTTCACCTTACCAATTTGCTTCAAGTGGATTAAAACAGTTTTATCACTAACACCGCAGCCTGCAGCTAACTCGGATGTGGTTTGCGATGGATCCGCTTCCACAATAGCCTTCAATTCTTCATTATCAACTTTGGTCTCCGGCCGTCCACGGGGCTTGTTCTGCAGGTCGAAATTTCCAGAACGAAAACGTTGGAACCAAAAACGCACTGCGTTTTCTTTTGCGGCACCGTCGCCATACACATCATTAATCCTTCGAGCCGTTTCTGCAGCACTGGTGCCACGGTGGAACTCGTACTCGTAAATAACGCGATATTTCAAGTTTTTCATTTTGTAAACTGAGTGACGCAAAGAAAAAAACAATTGAGGAAAAAACAAATGAATTATAATTTTCAAAACACAAATACATGAGTAAATAGCTGTATAAATTTGGATTTGGAATTCCTAACCAAAGAGAAGATATTTGAGATCAAATTTGCCAGTACGGCAAAACGCCAATTTCATATGTAAGGACCTAATATAAAGGGAGTAAAAAGCATGTTTACTCTACAGACTCAAAAACTACCTGATTTACGCGCGATTTTTAAAAAATGATCTACATTATGCACAAACGGTTTTAAACTATTAAAATTCTAGATCTGACCAGTAGAAAAAAGTTAGGGGACAAAAAGTTTAATTCTTATTTAAGAAAAACGAACCCGTTTTTATGATTACGTAAAAACTCATTGTAGTATTTTTGAATTTATTCCGATATGTTATGATGTTGGTTTGACAATTAGATTTATTGGCATTCTGATTTTTATTTTAAATGAGTTTAAATTTTGAGAAAATCATTTTCATATTCAGATTTTTAATGTTTTGTAATTTTCCCTTTCGGGATACCTCGAGATTAGAATTTCCAATCCCGCGGGATCCCGAATAATTGTGCTTTTTTTTGTTTATAGAGCTGAATAGCAATTAACGACAATGCCTTGCATTTTAATATCAGCAATTTTAATTAAATGTTCATTATAAATCATTGCATTAAAGTTTTTGTAGGAATTTTTCCAAGCATCAATCAGTCAATGTAGTAGAATAAAAACTACTAACTAGTAGTAGTTTTTATAACTATTTTAGGTAAATAACATACAGAAAATATTATTCAAAGCTATTTTCATTATTTGAATGTGACATGATCATAAGTTTTAAGTTCTTACTAAAATCTCTATAGACATAAATAATTAAACATACAAAACATAAAAAATGCTGATCAATCCCGAGATTCCAATTATCTCGTCCGATTATTCGGTTCGGGATTGATCTCGTAAGATCCCTCGAGATCTCGCGGGATCGGGATTGCATTCCCTACGTGTGACATATTATTCGAAAAACTGTATGCAGCAGATGACAAAAATAAAACACTGAAATAGATGAAATCAATGTGTGTCAGAGAAGATGGGTGCCTTCAGGTTTGTGTTTTCTGGGATGCCAGAAAGGTCGTAATAACACGGCATGATACCCCAGAAAACACAAATCTGAAGATTCCGAGTGGCCGTGAAAACCTAAGAACACTCTTAAGATGGGTGCCGTTTATGACCATTCGTGTTTATTATTACATAAACGAGCCATGTGGTCTAATAAAAACACACATTTACAGTTTTGGAATCTACAAGAAATTTAAACTGTTGAAGAGTTAAGGTTGTTATTACGGTCGTTAGACATATTTAACTGTAACTGGTTGCGGATATTTTATACGAACCGTATGTTTTTCCGAGAAACGATTCTCGACGTTTCGTTGAATTCTTATTCAACGTCATCAAAAGAACGAACTGCACCGGCGGAGGTAGAGGGCGGACTAATGCTTTCGACGGCGTAAATTATATGCACTTTGTGGTGGAGTGTTCACTTCTTCTACAATAGAGGTCGCCAGTGTGCAACTACTACTATTTACCTTACTACTTTCTACTTACCACTCCATCATCAACACCCTGATGATGGAATGGTAATTTCTGAAACATTTTGGTGTAAATACACAAATAATATACAATGTTGCTCAATCAATTGAAAAAATATAAATATATTGTTAATTTCAAACTTTGTGGTTTGAATTTGGCTTCTCTTGAATTTTTACTATGAACAATTTAGTAGTATTATTACTAAAACATATTTCCATATTTTGGTTGGGTAGGTATATTAATTATTTATTATTTGCATTCACGTATATATTTATCAACATTTGAATGTAGTTATAGTTTAATACTTCCCCTGTCGATGTCTATAAATTCGAGTAGTAAAATAAGCAGAGAAAACATTTTTATGATCATCACTTATGATATTGTCACGTGTCGTGGCTGAGGGAGGAATTAACGAAAAGATTACGCTAGGCTGTTCTGGATTTTTCGATAGTGTTGTTGTGACAACTTCAAACAACTGTCACTTGACAGGAGTGCATAGTTTATGTTTAGCCTCGTTACAATGTCTGCAATGATAACGCCATTTCCCTCAATTATATAAATGTAATCTCTGTTGTCTGGACTCCTTCGAATAAAGATATTTTTAAAATTAAAATAAAACACAAATCACTTAGTTTTCACCACTTTATTAGATTAAACAATCTACTTGTTTCGAGAACAATGTTCTCTGCTTCAGGACTAAAAATTGAAAAAGTAAACGAGATGACGCATAATAATTAACACCTCTGCCCCTCCTCCATCCCTTCCCCGTAACACATTTGCATGGTTTACTTTTTAAATTTTTAGTTTTTAGTACACCAATAATTCTGAAGAAAAGAACATTGTTCTCGAAACATGTATCTAATAAAGTGGTTGCGGGGCGCGGCTAAAGTACTTATCTATAGAATACTAAGCATAGAACTCGACAAATTGTCACATTTCATAGGCACAATTCCAGTACTAAATATGAGTCAAATGCTGTAATTAGCAGAATATTAAAGACTGGTGATGAATTTGGTTATATGGTTGACGTTTTCAATGATAGTAGTCTAGTGAAAATAAAGTTTATACTTAAAGAGACAATACTATTTCATTACTAACTGCTGTTAATATATACATGTAATGATGTGTAATATATATTTTATTATACACATTACTGCTTCGTATTTTATATTTTTAATGTATTTTGTATTTTTGAATTTTATTTTAAATTTATATATTCATATTTTAATGCTTATATTATGTTTTAAATTAATATTTTTAATTTTTATGCTCATATTATAATGCTTATACCTGATTTTGACCTTTTATTGATTTTTATACATGTACATACTTTATATTAATATATTTTATATTTTACTTCTTTTTTCTGATACTGTTTAATGTATATACTTTTTGAATTTCTGTAATTTTATTTTTATGTAAAAGCCTGTAATGGGCATTAAGAAGTAAATAAATAAATAAATATATAATATATGCAGCAAGGACCGGATTGCAGACACAAGAGCAGTTCGCCTTACATATCCAAAAGAGAAGTGTAATTACGCTGTCGCAGCCCGGCGGACTCGAGATCTTATCAAAGCTGGTCGGCGCTGATTGCAGGGGTCGCTGCTGGCGACACGACCGTCATACAGCAGGCTCATTCATGTATCGCGCGTTTATCGCGGACCGCGAACCGTTTCGGGGATATTGGAACTAGTGATGCAACGAATACGAATATTCGCATTCGCCGAATATCATCACGAATATACAAAAAAATTATTTATAACTGAACGCAACGCAAATCACCTACGCAGCTACGCACTCCATTATTGGAGATTCGCCTAACATCGAATGAATGGATTTGTTGTGTTTTCAAGTTATCAATTTTTACTTGTTTCACAGCATTAAATGAGTTTTTTCATCTAGTTTTGTCGGGTTATTAATAAGGTTAGGTGCTCATTTCATGTAGTTTTTGTTTTGTAATATGTATCGTTCGTTACATTTTATTTCCGTTATGTGTAAAAGTGTTGACTCTTATAAAATAAATTCAAATTAAATCTTTAAGTAACATGACCTCTCGCAAGCGTGAAAAAATTGACATTTATTTTCTAACGCTGGTAATGTACAAACAACGGATAAAAGAAATGTCGCGCTTTTTGAACAAATTTTGCCGATGGTAAATTATAATTATTTAACTCTCGGTAAAAGAAGAACAGCGGTGTTTTATTTATTACCTCGTTGAATTATTCGTATTCGTATTCGCCGAATAGTGGGCTCGATATTCGTATTCGTATTCGTGGCATCACTAATTGATACATCGCGTCATTTCATAAAATTGACCCGACCTGACGGTCGACAAATTGTTATCTCGCCGAATTATAACGACTGGGTGTTCCGCCCGGCGAGACTCCGCGCAATCCATCTCGTTCTCAACTTTTAAACGGAATACTCTCTGTTCAATTAAAATGTTTTCGTCATCTGTCCGATATAATCATTGGACGGTAATATTTGTATTGAGCAAGAGAGACTTTCGAGGATGATGTAAATAAGTGAATGCTTACAGGTAATCCGTTTTGCTGTTGCGGGAGCGGGCGGGACGCCGCCGCCGGCGCCGCCGGTCACCCGACACCGATTGTTTCTAACTTCGTGTTTCGCATTACTCGGTGCACAGCGGCACGTGAACACTTCTGTGTTCCACACAAAAAGCGAGCTTCCGACTCGGAACAATAATAAAATGAATCATTTGTTATTATTAATATTTAAAGCATTTACTTTGTGGTTAGACATTATAACGGAATGTTAGTTAACTTAGTAAAAACCACTACCAGATTTACGGTCTACCGGTTTCGAGACGTACCCGTCTCTTCGTCAGGACCGACACTACTTTAATATATTCGCGACACTATACAACAATAACCGAATCAATTTTCCAAATAGCCCTTTGTTTAATTTAACTTTCGCAAAACATTTGGTAACACCCACTTTAGACCCCGCCCACTCTCAATCTCTTTTTTTAGATTCCTGAATGTTCTGAAAGCTAGTGCATGCTTGTCTCTGACAAGATTAACTCCGTGTTATCAATATTGGTGAAAGTTTAACAATACTATGGTTGGGGTGTATAGTGTTGTGAATATAATAGTGTAATGTTGGTCCTGACGTGGACCGTAAATCTGGTAGTGGTTTTTGCTAAGTTAACTAACATTCATCCGGTTCAAAATTGGAGTCACGGGGGTGTTTCTAGTTATAGGCTATGCCCCGGTTAATTCTGAAAAGGACGAAGTGAAAAATGAATTTTGGACGAATGTTAGGGATGTAATGAACGTGAAACGAAGCAATGAAAGAATTATCTTCGCAGGTGATCTGAATGGCTGGGTGGGAACACGAAGAGATGGCTTCGAGACTGCCCTTGGTGTGTATGGTGACAAGAGGATGAATGAGAATGGTAAAAGTTTTCTTGAGGTATGCTTGGAATGGAATCTTTTTGTTTCAAATACCTTTTTTGATCACAAAAGAATCCATCAATACACATGGGAAAGAGGGAATGAAAGATCGATAATTGATTTTGTTGTGGTTGATTCTAGACTAAGGGCCGCTACGGTTGATACTCGGGTATTTCGGGGTGCCGAGATGGAAACTGACCATTTTCTTGTAGTCTCAAGAATAAACTTGTTTTAAGGCTGGCGGTCCAGGAAAAGAACTGTACCGGCTCCGTCTAGAATCAAAAAAGAGAATCTACAAAAGGACGATTTAAGAGAGAAGTTTGAAAGGAAAATTGTTGAAAGGCTGAGTGTAAGGAGGGTGAGTGATCTTAGGATAGATGATGCATGGGATTACTTAAAAAATACCCTTTGCGAGTCAGCGAAGGAAGTCTGTGGAACAGCTAAGCAGGGAAGGAAGAAAGGGGATGCATGGTGGGATGATGACATAAAGGAATTAGTGAAAGAAAAAAGAAAAGCGTGGCTCCATCTTCTGACAGTGAGTGGAGATGAATACGCGGGGGCAAAAGATGTATACAATGCGTGTAAAAAAAGAGTGAAAGCAGGTGTGAAAGAAAGGAAAGAGCGGCTGAAAAGAGAGGAAGGTTTGAAAATGTCTAAGAATTTTGGGGAAAACATCAAATTTTTCTGGAAGGAGGTGAAAAATCTCGATGTGGGACGGAAAGCAATAGTATGAAAGCTATTAAGTCAGCGAATGGAGAAATGTTAATGGATGAAGATAGAATAAAAGATAGATGGATGAATTATTTCCAGGAAACGTATGAGAGCGAGGAGGCTGTAATAGAGGAATCCGTCGATATTCTCACGGAGAGAAGTATGAATGACGAGAATGAAGTCAGCGAAATAAGTGTGGAAGAAATAAAGTGTGCAATAAAGCAAATGAAGAATGGTAAGGCTGTGGGGTATGATAACGTTGCTGCCGAATATATCAAGGCTGGTGGCCCATCAGTGATTTCGTGGCTTCATACTCTATTTAATAAATGTTTGAAGGAGAGCCACACCCCTTTGGATTGGAGGAGAGCAGTTATCATGCCTCTCTACAAAGGTAAAGGGTCGAGATTGGAATGCGGGAACTACAGGGCAATCAGCCTTTTAAGCTCGGTCGGCAAACTTTATGGAAGAATTTTGATAGAACGAGTAAGGTCGATGACGAAAGAAAAGGTATGGGACGTGCAAGGAGCCTTTGTGGGTGGAAGAGGATGCATGGATCAGATATTCTCTCTACGAGTGTTGACGGAAAAGTATTTAGCGAAAAACCAAAAACTTTTCTGTGCATTTGTAGATCTGCAAAAAGCTTATGATATGGTTATTAGAGGAAGGTTATGGAAGGTACTCTCTGATTACAAGGTGAACAGTAAACTTATAGACGCAGTTGCATCCCTTTACGAGGGGAGTACTGCGTGTGTAAGAATCAATGTATCTTTCACACCGTGGTTTGATATAACAAAAGGTGTCAAACAGGGTTGTGTAATGTCTCCATGGCTGTTCAACTTGTATATGGATAATTGTGTGAAAGAACTGGAATGTATGAATATAGGAGCGAAAATGAGTGATTTGATTGTATGCTGTTTACTGTACGCGGATGATGCGGTATTAATGGCAAATAGCGAACAAGACCTACAAAGTCTAGTTAGCAGGATGTATGATGTATGCAAGGAAAGTGACCTTATTATGAATGTAAAGAAGTCAAAAGTAATGGTATTCGAGAAGGAGGAAAGTAAGACAACGTGTGAATACTAGTAGGCATTGAATGTTTGGAACAAGTAGATGAGTTTGTGTACTTGGGAAGTATGTTCGATAGAAGAGGGAATGTTGAGAAAGATATAGAGAGGAGAGTGACTGCCGGGAATAGGGTGAACGGTGCTTTGAATGCAATAATTTCTAATAGAAATATGTCTACCGAGGCAAAACTGGCGGTACATAATGGAGTTCTGGTACCGACACTAATGTATGGAAGTGAAGCCTGGAGCTGGCAGAAGAGGAACGAAAGTAGATTGAATGCAGTGGAGATGAGGTCCCTTAGACGTATGTGTGGTAAATCCATGTATGATAGAGTAAAGAATGAAGATATTAGGAAGGAATGTAAAGCTGATCGTAGCATAATACAGAGAATAAAAATAGGGTCGCTCAGGTGGTTTGGGCATGTTGAGCGAATGAATGAGGAAAGAATGGTAAGAAAGATATATGATGCAAGTGTTGACGGCGCCAGAAAAAGAGGGCGACCACGGAAGACGTGGCATGACCAGATTAACCAGATACTGGAAGATGGTCCTGTTAGAAGTCTGAACAACCGTCGAGCTTGCATGCGAAGATGTATGAATGTAGACGAAGCGAAAGTTGTATGTCAGGACAGAAGAGTATGGCGCTCTATCCTCTCTGCCTACCCCCTCGGGGAAACGGCGTGATGGTAAGTAAGTAAGTAAGTAAGTAAGTAACTAACATTCTGAAATAATTTGTTTTTCTTAGGAAGCGATAACTTTTTTATTTGTATTTAAAATGTACGTAACCCGAAGAATAAATTTAAAAATGAGATATTTTCATACAAAAATGTGAAAAAAATGCAAGAGAAAACATGAGAAAAAATGGTGAAATTTGCTCACTCTGCTGGACGATCGCCTTAAGTAACTGCGTTCCTGACAGGGGTCCCCCGACCGCACGCGTATCTTTTTATTTTGTTCCATTCTGATGAAGAAAATGGATCAAATTAATGATCTATTCATTTTGTTACACCTTCTCCGTTTCTTCTTTCCAGGATGCTGCGATCATAATAGCGATCTGCTGTCTCCTACCCTCTTGTCCGCTCCAACCTCGCTATTTCATTTCTTATCTCATACTCCCATATTACAGAGTGTGCACCGAGCGAGGGGATCGATACGTGGATATTCAATTTGTCCGCTCGTTACACTCTCGGTATCTTTGAACTTTCTCTTATTTTACCGCGTATGTATTAGCTTAACATGTTTGTTTGTCCGTTTTTCTATTTATCTAAACGGAAACTTACAATGGATATTTCACTCGCTTCCCAATGTCGAATGCAGTTAAAATTTTGTGCACATGAAAAAATACGATAACTATACATGAATCATTCGTATTCAGACTATACACGAACCAGCGCAACCAGGTTGTAAGTGTAAGACCTGGTCCGTTATATAAATTACAATAGTTACATATTATATACAACAAGTTATAGTGAAGCAGAAAAAGAAAAATAATATATGTAGAGACAGAACGTTTAAAAAAATAGCTAGTAAAAATACGACAATGAACACACATATACGTATATGTAATTTGAAAGTTCTAAAATAATAACTCCAAATAAAAGCGTAGGCGCTTTCCCACCATCTACATCAATATCTTAAGAGCTCACCTTACATTCGAAAAGTGAAGGAAATTTTTTTTGTCCCGTTTGACATTATTTATGGAAGGTACCTAGTCATTTCTATAAGAGTGTGACTTTCTAGAGACATTCTGTCTCTAGAAAGGGTCAAAGATCATTTTCAGGTTTTGATTTCGGCGATTTATTTGGACTCATAATTAAGAGGGTTCATTATTTTTCTAAATTGAACTATTTTCTCAGCAATTACAAGTAATGTCAGTAATTAATTCTATAGTGAGCCGGGTGTTGTCTCTGGGTGCCGGAAAAATAATGTCCGCAACAGTAAATCAGAATTGAAACATTTTACTGTCCGAGCAAAATGGAGGCGGTACCTAGAGCTAATACAATTTTTATTAATGTATTTTGATATAAGTTACTCATATCGCGCGGTAGTACTCTCGATGACGTCAACCAGTATCAGTTAGCAACACGAAAACAACGAAGCGTTATCGTTTCCCGGCACTAACCTGCAGCGGCGCACGCGGCCGGCGCCGGAGTTGCTATCCGGGCTGGGGGAGCCTGCGCTGTCTGCACACGTGTTGAATGTGGTTGCCGAGGCGGAGTCCATCGCGGTGAACCTGGTCGTCATGGGAGGAATGCTTACCGCTTACCCGGCAAAAGCTCCTGCATCGGTCCTATTCATTCGCTACCTGTACGACATTTTTACAAAAGCAAAAGTGGCTACTACGCCACACCGTCAAGTGGCCGAGCGGTGTCGTATACCTGCCAACACAAATTTTAACCTCATTGCCCCAGACAGGCATTATCGTTAATAATAAACGTGGGAAAATATACAACCAAAAGAAAAATAAAAAGCAATAAGTAAAAGTGTAGTACGCAGAAAAAAACAAAGAAAAAGAGCAATAGTAGAAAAACAAGCGAACCAAATAAAATCAAACAAATTTAAAGTTATATTAATGGAAATTAGGCAGCAGCAGCAAAAATAACAACGAAAATCAACAGATCAATATGTAGGAGCTAGATGGCAAATAAATAAGGTCGACAAATAAAAGCAAACAATATAAAAGTAAATAGTGTCAGCAAACAAAATCAACATGTAAATAAGCAAGAAAATACGGTAAAAAATATACAACTACAAACAATAAAAAAGTGAGAAACACCAGAAAAACATAGCAGCGAGTAAATATAACACAGCTGCTCAGCTAGACGCTGGTGGATCCCCGAAGCATCAGTCACCCGGAGACCTGCACCCGGACAAAGGCGCTGAACAGTTTTAGATTCCTACTGCATCTGATTCCTACTGAACAGATCGGAATTCCCGACGGAACCTCGATCCACACCAGCCCTTCTAACATCTCCTATCTAGCATCTGCCTCCCCCGGCCGTAGGAGCACCGCGGGATTTGAACTAAGCCCATTCTTTAAGAAAGGGGGTTGGGTTAGGTTAGTTTAGGTTAGGTTAGGTTAAAGAATGTCTCCCCTCTTGTATGTTTAAGATAAGATACATTAATTCTGCAGTTAAAGTATTAACTAAAAACCCCTAGTAATTTATTTCGTTGTGTCTTAATTTTTTTTTAAAATTTCATTCGAAACCGATTAAGTGAAATATCTTATTGTGTAATAAAGTGCGACTGTTTTACTAAGATATAATACTTTTTGAGAGATTTCGTTTGACCTTATCGTAATTGTTTTAAACAAGTCGAACGCATTTGAACCAGCCGTGGCACCAGGTTTAGTACCAATAAATGTATAGTTTCGTTTGACGGTATAACTAAACTAGGCGGACTCCGGCCATCCCATCCCCTCCCTCTCCACACGAGTACCAGTTTGTTTAATATTGAATGCCGCCTACTTCACTCTGAAGTAAAACATAGGTATCTACCGCCTTTCGCCTGGCCAATATACCTACTCTCCAAATTTTACTCAGATACACTCTGGGATAATAAAGTCATATAAGTATTGCCTATATCGTCATTCTGTGCCTACATTTTGAATTTTATCTAAATTAGAATCCTAGGAAACTCTAATGGCTTTACTTAATATTATTTAAACTTAATTACACTTTAAGTTTTTATTTACAAAAAAATCACAAAACACAAACTTAATTGGAGCAGTATTATGTAATTCGGCCTAATTTCACTCTCGTCACTCGAAATTATTCCACAAAAACATAGTTAGATGCTTTTCTATTTCGCTATACTTTTGCCTATCACTTTTTTATGTTCAATCGCACGGGTACACAATTCGCTCGCTTCTATAACCGTCACAACAAACAAACTGTGTTGCGAAGGCGTCAATTTTGGGTTTCCCTCGTGTTTCGCTATTATTTTCCAAGGTCATTCTAGAACCTTCTAGTAATTTCCAATTAACGTCCAGAGTGCTGAAAAATCCTCGATCATGTGTATATCTTACTGTTTCTACCGTCTCGTGACAATAGTATTGATATGCCTATTTCGATATTTTTACTCACTTTCTTTTAACTCGTAGCGTCTGCTTGTCTGCTTGTCGGTTTATCTGCTTGTCTACCGAAAAAAATTTGGATCAATTTTTAACCCTTTTCCGTGATGCAATCGAGCTGAAACTTTGCAGGCAGACACTCGTGGCGACGATAAAAATGATCTAACAAATTTTCGTTTAAAAAATTTAATTATTATATATATAATAAATAATATAATATAATATATAGTATAATTTTGGGTTTTTCGAAATTTACATACAAATGAGAAAGGAGCCCGAAGCGTGGAGAAGGCACGAAACCTGTCTTACTAGACAACTAGTCTTCTAAACTAGTCAACTAAACTAGTTAACTAAACTAGTCAACAACTAGTCAACTAAACTAGTCTTATTCGAGCCATGGGTCCGATCAGTCGACTATATGTTGATAGAATATCAAATCGGAAACAATAAAAATGAGAAAGGGAGTGTAATAAAAACTTGGTTTTTATGAGTTAGTTTTTTATTTTATAATATTGGCTGATACACGTTATAACTCTCATATTTAATTGAAAAAAATCTCATATTTAATTGAAAAATATCATTTTTTTCCGTCGCAATAAAATTTCTGTACGTTTTGTTTCATAGAAACACTATTTCATAGAAACCGTTGTCTTATTGAATGATTGAAAACCATGAAAAAACACGACATTTTGTCTAATTTTAGAACGGCTGAATGGAAATTTTAAAAATGTTGTATTTATTTATTTTATTTATTTATTTATTTAACATAACATTACATTAAATTTCATTACAAATATAATTATACAATAATAATTTATCATACAATCATATAATAAAATATGTGACTACCCAACTAGGCTGGCCTGTTTTAAGGCAAGTTATATATTTCATTTTAAAACACAATATTCGACTATAGGTACTCTTTAGTATAAATAATTAATTAATGATTTAGAGTTCAAGTAAATTAGCACATTTTAAAAATTTAAATTAGATTAAACAATACAAATATTTTAATTAAATTAATACAATAAAAAGTTAAATTAGATAAATATATTATATAAATAAATACATTAGTCTAACAGTAGTTTTCCAAATAAGATAATTAGATAAATACATTATATAAATTAATACATTAGACTAGCAGTAGTTTTCCAAATAAGGTAATTAGATAAATACATTATATAAATTAATACATAGGTAAGTCTAACAGTAGTTTTCCAAATAAGATAAAAAAATTATAAATATTTTAAACGAAGAAGAGAAAAAAAATATAATGGTAATACTCATTTTACTAAAGAGTTTAATTTTATAATTTCCATTAATTTCTTTTCAGTGTTTTCTCTACCCATATTGAAAATAATATTAAATAGGTTTACTCTGAATTTTTTGGTATTACTGCTGGTTTGAATATTTTTACTAATTAGGTTATAATTCTAGGAGCTTGGAAACTGAATAGTCTTTGGCCAAAAGTTGTTTTCATTTTAGGGACCGTTTTATTATATTTTGCTCTAGTTAGATGTGGTCTTTCAGGCATAATTTGCAGATTGTTTATATTTTTATGGAATGTTGTTAGAATTTTCTGTACGTATAATTGTCTAACATCCAGAACCTTAAATTGTCTAAATAGATGTTCAGAAGGATACATGAAGTTACGATGGTGAATTACTCTAAGTATGGCCTTCTGAGCTATATTTACCTGATGCAAGTGTATAATCGATGCACTCCTCCAACTTTCAATACCATAACTTAAGATGGATTGACACAAGGCATAGTAAACAGATTTCAGCTTTTCTATATTTAAAATATTTCTAAGTACTTTAAAGATATAGATCTGCTTTCTTAGTCTTTTTGCCAATCCATCTATGTGTTCCTCCCATCTCATGAGGCTGAAAATAACGGCGTTGACTCGTAAATACCAGACAGAATAAGCTGTGCAAATTTACAACAGATTTCCACTTAAGAATTAAGATTATAGCGTATATTTTGGTTTGAATGCATCTATAATGTACAGTCTATGTTAAGGGAACAATGCCTATCTGAGCGGCTTCCGAACGTAATCGTAATCAGGTGAGACCCGAACTAACTCGGCGGCCAGCGGCCAGCGCTACCGACTACCGACCTATGAGCTCCGTTTCTTGGATCCATTCAACCGATTGCCAACGGCCAATAATGTGTCGCCATGACCGTGCAGCAGTTCTGTCTCTCATCGATACCGTAATTATAGCTCAGGAAGTGCCCTAGGTGTACCGTGCCCGCTGCGGCAGTGGACACCAATCACTAATTCCCTGCCTCGAAGCGAATACTGTTTACATCGCTAAGATAATTAACTTTACTTTCGACAACGCCGACCTTCCCGCTTTAGGCCGGTCGCACTTTGGATACGAATTATTATCGCACTGCTACACCCTAAAGTGGAACAAATCGTTTTATAGACAGCAGGGAGCGATTTCAGGATTTTCTTCTTCACGATGCTTCAATTTTACAAGGAAACAGTTGTAAAAGTTTGAACTATTTATTGAAAATAATACAGTAACATTGTGTAATACAGTGAGATGTAATACAACTAAAATTAGATTGACAGGGCTGAAGCATCTGATATGCCCTTATATAGATTATTGAGAGTGAACCTTGATACTGATACAAAGTGAGGCGTTTCGTCACATGCGCCAGTACAGATAAGTTTTTCGGGTGCAGGGCGCGTGTATCTTGCACCCTCAGAGATGATAATACCCTTATCAAATGCTGGAACATAACAGCACGATTATTTTCGTACGTACTGAGTGCGCACATTGATTGCGTCTTGCGTCGGTCACGATCAGTTACTTTGCGCATTTCTTCAATGACGTTTATGCCAAACGAATAATCTGTTTCTTCTGGAAAACTCTCTTCTGACTCGTAGGCTGCTACGGTGTCGTCGTCATCGTAGAACCGAATGGGTGAAAGAAATATACATTACAAGTGAGGAATTCCATCACATTATGGCAGACTTAAATAATGACAAATTTCGTGATTATCTGCGTATGAACAAAGAAACATTTGAATATATTTTAAATGCTGCGTGGACTGATCCGTCCAAATTCAATAATTTGTTCGAAGTACGTATTTATAACTCACCTTCATTAAACCAAATTATTTAACTTACCAGGTATTTCCATTTCTTCAGAGATTTTCCGCCGTGATCCGCGCTGATGGTCACGCGGGTGATATGTTGAATCACTTTGGTCCCGCAAACATTTGTGGTCGTGTATCAAATTAACAAATTTTACAATATCCATCGTACGAAATCGCGAAACAAATCTGGATCGTGTCGAACGTCGAATCTGTACGTACGTACACGCTCTACTAAATCGTGTACAGTGTGCGATTTTCAATAGTACTTCGAAGGTCAGGAATGTACTTGCGTTTTCGTACGTATACGTACTACTCTACTAATTTCGTACGAAAACGCATCCAGTGTGCGGCCGGCGTCACTAAGCACGGTTCTGCACTCCCAATGCCTTCAGGCTCCTACGCGTAATGTCCGAGAGCGAGGAGACACGTCTTCGCCGGTAAGTGGCAGCCAATCTCCAGCCGCGGTACTCCGCGACATTCCTCGCAACCGCTGGTACCGGTTATGACGTCACGGATGCTAATAGCAAACACTTTCCTTACCCCCCATTACGTGCTTTGAATCATTTCTCTGCGAGTGATGTATTAGCTGATGGATAGAGATAGTTGCTAGATACAAAAATACCGCATTGAAGACACGGTTAAAATATCGCACCACTCCAGGAATTTATATTTTTTATTTTGATATTTTAACTAATACATAAAATAAAATTGTTCCTGGCGGCGGAACCGAACTCAGATTTCCCGCGACGGGCTCCTACGATGCTGCCGAGGCGTGAAATCACCAGTTCACTACTATCTTGCTTGTTACAAAGTTCATTCGAGGTTATTACAATTGTAAGTACAGTTGCCGGCAAACTTCTTGAAATTCTTTGGCGTAGTGGGGGAATGCGCAGAAGACAAAATTTGGGTCTCTTTGGTGGAGTGGTACATGCGCAAACTTCCCCCCACTACGCCGTAAAATTTCAAGATGTTTGTCGGCTACTGTATATTAAATAAAATAAAATATTTTTATTTAAATAAAGCAATATTAATGCAGTATAATAATTGATAAATCCATAGTTCATTTTATATATACAGGGTGTACCAGAGCTAGCAGCAGAAACTTGGCCGGTAGATTCCTGCCTATGTTACGAGTCTAAAATGTCAAGCAACCATGACCTCATATCAATAGTTATGGAGATATGTAATGTCAAAGTTTGCATTGTTTTAAAAATATTTGTGACTTATCTTTTACATTACAGTAACTTATTTTGATTATGAAAAATTCATTCGCTCTAATACAAGTCCAATAAAATGATAAAAATCTTGCAAAAATTGAAAAAAGTTTTTTAACTAGGTTTTTATCATTTTATTTAAGCTGCATAAAAGCAAATGAATTTTTCATAATCTTTATAAGTTAATGTAATAATATTTCGACTTATAGCAAAAAATATATCAGAAATATTGAAAAAAAAAAACAAACTTCGATATTGCATATCTCCGTTACTATTGATTTGGGTCATGATTGCTTGAACATTTTAGACTCACAGCATAGGCAGAAATCTACTGGCCAAGTTTCTGCTGCTAGCTCTGGTACACCTGTATAACGTGCTATCCCTCCACAAAAGAAAAATCTCATTTTTAGAGAATTGTAAGAGAATTTTAGATAAAAATATAGTTTCGACGTCCAAAAATATAAATCAAGGCATTTAATACAATATCAACTTTTTACATTTATGTACTGTATGTCAATTTGTCGTAGTTAACTACGGGAACAGAGCAGATATTGGGATTGATAAATACCGATCAATCTGTTAACCGATAATGTTTAAAATAAAACACACTAAAAGTAAGAATAAATAAAACAGTTTTCTAACCACACGAAAACTTTTTTTCTGAAAATTCAACATGAAATTGGGATGCGCCTTATGGTCCGAAGTGAAAGTTCGAAATTTTATTTATAATACTTTGCAAATCTCTGTTTACTAGAAAATTAACTTCAAAAGAGGGATTCCTAAGAAATTAAACCAGGTCCTTATTAAAATAAAGTGAGGAAACTCAAATGAAAATGAAAATATATCGAGAGATTCCCATCGGGATTTTAATAAAAATGAATCTGGATATGATAGGTATCCTCATAAGAAATTTATTAATTACTAGTTTTATTGTAGCAGCAATGTATGCGTTTATTTTGTTTTATTCTCTTCTTCTTCTCTATTCTCTCTTTCTTCTCTCTTATTCTCTAAAATATTATTAGAATTAAAATTGTGCGTGCTTTGGTCTAAAAGTGACCGATAATTGTGCGGATATTTTATGTGTAACGAAAACTCGGTTATCTTGGCACTGGAAGAACTACCAAATGAACATATTCTTAAATTAATGTTAAACTAATTTGATACTGCTTGAAGATTTTTTACGAATTTCATAACACTGACGTTTATTTATCTTTATTATGTTTTTTATTCGCGGCATTACTTTTTTAAATTAATAAAATATTTTACGCCGTGTTTATGTAGCATCGTTAAAATAATAATGTTATAGCAAATTTGATTATAATTGTTAACCCCTGTCTCTAAAACCGATTCTTATGTCGTAAATAATGCCGTGTGTGAAAATTGGTTTATTTTAAATATTCAATAAAAAAATATGGTCGTTTTGTATTTGTTTTAAAAATATTTATTTTGTGTATATTATCTTGAATGTCGTGTTTATTAATCAACATGACTTACACTGTGTTAAAATATTTTTTTTTTAATAAATTAAGTGTACTGTATTGAACGGGGGCGTGGCTACAGTTATAGTGGGGGTAATTGACAAGCCGACGCCGAAATAAGGAATATATCCAGTAACGGGATATTCATAAAATTTATCTGGTTATTAATTAGGTTGGCTTTAATGTTCAGGCATTTTTTGATTTCTAGTATTCCTAAGTTATCTAATCAAAGGCCTATGTAGAATCTAAATGGTTTCCTTTTTAAACGTGTGGCCTGTTTCTAAAAGATGGTTCGCTTTCGAAAATTGATTTGTTTGCTAGAATAAGTAATGGATAGTTAGTATGCGTCCGTCCTGACGAAGATACAGTGGTATCGAAACCGGTAGATGTAGAGTTACTCCAAGTAGTCAATACAAAGTTATTTATTTGATAAATAATTATGTCCAACCACAAAGTTTACGCTTTAAACATCAAAAATATATAAAAATTTGTAGTTCATTGGAAGATGAATTCATTTATTTATTTCAATTATTTGTCGCAAAAAGTTTCGGTTCGTTTCGTTACCTCGGTTCTGACAATATAAAATTATGTACAATAAGGTTAGTTGCGCATAATGTAATCGGTTGTTTTAATACTATCGTTATGAGAAACTGGGCTAATCAGATCTCGGATGGTGTTTCAAATGTCGCGATGTTTTGTACTGAGCGAACCCCGGCAATAACTCTGCATAGACTTCTTTACATTTAAGTAAAACAATCGAATTAGTATGTGTAAGCCGTGAGTACGAGCCATATTCGAGAAAAATAATCGAATTAGTATGTGTTAACCGTGAGTTCGAGCCATATTCGAGAAATATAATCGAATTAGTAAATGTAAGCCGTGAGTACGAGGCATATTCGAGAAAAATAATCGAATTAGTATGTGTAAGCCGTGAGTACGAGGCATATTCGAAAAAATCAATCGAATTAGTATGCGTAAGCCGTGAGCAAAAGGCATATTCGAGAAAAATAATCGAATTAGTATGTGTAAGCCGTGATTACGAGGCATATTCGAGAAAATCAATCGAATTAGAATGTGTATGCCGTGAGCAAAAGGCATATTCGAGAAAAACAATCGAATTAGTATGTGTAAGCCGTGATACGAGGCATATTCGAGAAAAACAATTGAATTAGTATGTGTAAGCCGTGAGTACAAGGCATATGGGTCTGTGTTTTTTATATCCGTAAACACCAACATAGCGAAACAATATGCGTCGTACACATGGCTAACACACGCTAATTCGATTGTCTTTCTTAAATGGAAAGAGGTCTATCACAACTGAGGATCGCTGCTCTACACATAATGGATCATTGTAAAACCCTCGTACGCTGTTAAATGCGTAATCAGCCGTAACATTTTATCAGAAGAGACATGTCAACTTATTTTTGGTCTCTTCAGTAATGTTGTATTTAATTAAAAATACCCTACTTAAGTCACTCACTTAGCGTGAGGCTCTAACCTTAAGTTCGAGAGACGTAGAAAAGTAAAGAAAACATGTCGGATTCTGATTTTTCGTTCATCACATTGCACATTGCCGATACCTATTTGTCCGAAGACGCTGTAATCCACTCGCTTGCCCCGCATTTTAACAAACATAGTCAGGATTGCCCCGGCAAAGATGGCCGACGGAGCGACACGTAATCAAAAATTTACAGTGATTAGATTGTTTTATATGTTAGTGTACAAGTTTTTAGAAGTGGCTCCTTTAAGTAATCTCCGCAGAAGTCCATATTTAAGTATTTTGGATCGGGGCAATCGTAGTTATTGGTGTAGCGAGCCAGCGATCGGTCGGACCGAGCGGTTCGAACTTCATTCCAGGAGACACCGAGTAATTCCTATTCTCACAATGCGCTCCTTTATTGTACTCTTTTAATCCCACCTGACGTCACCGAGACACTCGGTGCTAACTGACAGAATCGTCGCTGAATGTTGCCCAACAGGAAGTGCGCTCGCCGCCAGACCTGAGGAGCCATCGTTAGACAATCATTGCGGCCAATAATCGAACAGAAAGGAACATTTACCGCGGCGGACAATCCACAAAGCGATCCACAGCCGAGCCGCTGGGGGCGTGTGACCTGTCTTTTAAATGAAAACATTACCGTACAGCGAGCGTGAACGTAGTGTAATTATTATTAACAAATGTGTTGTATCTGATGGTGTAGTCTCGCGTGGGCGGCGGTGGTGTGGTGCGTTATTTTTGGTAATGGCAAGAGGAAATGTCTCCCCGACGGCCTTGGAAGGCCGCTCTCCCCGCCCGCGCCGGGCCGCGCCACCGCGGGCGCCCGAGCCGCGAGGCGCGCCGGTTTCAGTGCAGGTACATCCCTCACATGATTATCACATGCTTAATACATATACAAAACTAAATAAACAGAAGCGTAAGACAGCATGGAAAAAACCTCCCAGCCACTACCTACCTTGCTAGGTATATATATATATATATACCAGGCGCGTGCAGTATACATTGAGGTGTGACTTTTTTGTAAACGTATATTTTGAAAAAAAATAGAAATCAAACATTTATGCTACAGATTTTTATGATATATCGAAATATGTATACTAAGATAACAATTGTGATAGAACTATTACGAAATATATGTTGTATTTCGTTTTTTTTTTTCAAAATAATTTTCCAAATGTCATGCTGCGATGTTCCTACTGCACGCCCCTGATAAATACCTAAGGTAGTTATTTTTTTAAATTCAAAATACCAGTTATTGTTTAAAAGTGAAAATAAGATAGTAAGTCATATATAATTATTAAATATATGTAAACAGAAAAAAAAAATTAATTAAAAATTGCCATCTAGATAGCTATAAAAAAGAATGTGAAAATATATGCTATAAATGCAAAGGCAGCAATGTACTAAAAATAAAAAATAAATTGAATGCCGTCACCGAGGAATACAAATTTAAAATGTACTGAATTTTATATTTCATGTATATATCCCTTCCAAAATCATGTTTCCTATAAATATATAGGCTATGTTTCCAATTAAATCTTTAATTCAGTACATTATAAATTAGTAATCCTCGACATTGTATTTCATTTTTTTTTATTGCATATTGCTGCCTTTGCTTTTATACTAGACATATAAGGTACCAGATAAAACAACGTCATCACCACAACAGAGACTACTATAACACCTGCCTAACAGACATCTTCATAATCAGAAACTAATGTTTAAATATACGACAATTAACCCGATATACTTAACTTACGTAAACTTAACTCTAGTGGTTTCCACCAACTTGATATTTCTCTTTTATATTGTATATTGATAGTACGTATATTTTCAACTGGCAATTAAGCAATGGGCTGGCCGTATGATCGATTGTACCGTGTAAAAGTTAGTAAAAAATCATTCGCAGTATTAACCGTTTTAATCATAAAATATTATAAACAAATTATAGAAAGTTTGTCTTTTATTTCTAAGTAATCAAAAAATGCCTGAATACCTTAACCCAATATAATTAATAACCAATAAAATGAAATTTTACGAATGCTCCATTGTTTTATATATTTTTCATTTCGGTGTCTACTTGTCAACTACCTCCACCATAACTGTGGCCACGCCCCCGTTCAAAAATTAACCTGCTTACCAAAATGGGAAATGAATAGTTAGGTAAGACACAGTGGTATCGAAGCAGGTAGACGTAAAGTTACTCCAAGTAATTTATAGTTTATTAATTAATTAAAATTAATAATCATGTCCAACCACAAAGTTGACGCTATATTATACACATCTCTTGTCCGGAGTCAATTAGAATACTGCTCATCAGTTTTGTCTCCATATTATAATGGACATATAGACAGTATCGAGCGTGTCCAACGCAAATTTCTCAAATACAATAACTACAAGATAAACATACCAATACAAAACATGATAGAAGAAAATATACTTCTTTACAGAATTGTAAATAATATGTTGGACAGCCCTGACCTTAGAGCGTGTATCAATTATAATATCCCGTCCTAACATAAAACTCTACAAATTGTCACATTTCATTTCCAAAATTCCAGAACAAATTACCAGTCAAATGCCGTAATTAGCGGAATATTAGAGACTGGTAATGAATTTGGTTATATGGTTGATGTTTTCAATGACAGTCTAGTGAAAATAAAGTTTATACTTAAAGGACAATACTATTTCATTACTAACTGCTGTTAATATATACATGTATTGATGTGTAATATATATATATATATATAATATATATATATATATATATATGTTTTATACACATTACTGCTCTGTATTAATATCTTTTATGTATTTTTTATTTTTAATTTACATTTTTAATTTTTATAATTATATTTTAATGCTTATACCTGATACTTTTACTGCATGTACCTTTTATTGCCTATACATGTATACATGTACCTACTTTATATTTATATATTTTATATTTGACTGCTTACTTCTGATATTGTTTAATGTAGGTATATACTTTTTGAACTGAATGTAATATTTTTATGTAAAAGCCTGTAACGGGCGAATATAAGTAAACAAATAAACATGAAAAAGGTAAATTATTGATCGGTACTGTGTCGGAAGGTTGGCGGGCGCTGCTCGCCGAGAGAGCGGTGGCCCACTTGCGGTCAGTGTTGCGCAAGTCACCCCACCAGCTGCCCACTTCGGGACAGTCACCCGCGCGAGCCACTTTCCGCCGAACAAAGAGTGCGCCAAACTAATAAAAACCTGCGTCGTAACGTTCGTTTCGTACTTTATAATCATTTTTGTGCACATTTTTCTTTATTCTAGATCGTGCCAAGCTATTTTTGGCTTGGTGGAACTTTTCATATTCTATTTCTTACATATAACTTACGTAATATACAAAATATACATATACATTATGCCAGTGATGTACAATTTAAGACATTCAATTTTTAGCGATTATTTTTATTTTTCTGTACATATTATATATTTATATATATATATATATATATATATATATATATATATAATTTTTTTATTTATTTATAAGAGACACTAACAGGATAATAGGTACATGATACTCTGATAATAAACATTATAGTGAAGACTATGCCCATTATCCTAATTACAAGTGTCTTCGGCACGATCTTGTATGTATTTTTGCAATTAATTATATTTTACATGTATATTTATGTGTATTGTATACTTTGTGTTTGAATGTAGTGCGATTAGTATTTAATAAATGATTGATTTAATGGATCTATAGGTTCATGTCATCGTTTAGAAAATGGATGTTGTGTGTGAGTGAGTTTTTGAACGAAGATAAGGTATCTGCAAGAATATCAGCATCGATGTTAGGGTCAACACAATACTAATTATATGTGCGACACAACCTTGCGATGGGAGAAAAGTAACCGACATTATTAGTGTGCTGGCTTATTCTAAAGAACTCTGGGTTTTTTATACGGGGTTTAACATGCAAATTTATATCAGATAGAGAGAGAAAATCAATAGCTCCGCTATTATTGATATTTAATAACTAACTAAGTAACCATCACGCCGTTTCCCTGCAGGGGTAGGCAGAGAGAATTGAACGCCACACTCTTCTATCCTGGCACACCACTTTTGCTTCGGCCACATTCGTACATCTTCTCATACAAGTTCTACGGTTGTTTACGTAATTGGATATTGCGGTTTATGTTTTCTGAGGTATTTTGCCGCGTACTTACGATCTTTCTGGCCGAAGCTTCAGATCACATTGCAGGGTCCATTATCAGGGATGTGTGTGGCATAGTACCCCATAAAACATAAACCGGATGATTCTTGATAGCCGCGAAAACATAATAAATTTTTTTTTGCTGTCTTTGCTACGATGTTCCTCTCTTTAGTACGATGCGATCACTTTGTCACTTGACACATCCGCGGGGGTTGATTGGTTAAATTGCTGTATTTTCTTTTAATAGTGATTTGGACAGTGATGTACAAGATACATTATACAAAGTATTTGGAATACAAAATGCAAGATACTTTAAAATCAAGTATTTCAAATACCAGATACAATAACTTTATGGAATGGTATGGAAATACTAGATACAAAATACGTAAGTTATTTTTTTACGTGAATTATTTACGAATAAATCGCGTTGATCGCGCAAATCTGGCAAGATAAAATATTATATTTTTAAGATTTTAATTGAGACTTAAGTAAAACCAGTTCTTCAAACATTTTATCACTCATTTTTCGTCGATGAGGTCTCATTATAGGTACATCATTGGAAAAAAGTATCTTAGCCATCTTAGTATTTACAAAATATTAAGATACCAAAAGAATGTATCTAAATACAAGATACAAGATGAATATTTAAAAAAGTATTTCATATACAAGATGAAAATACGTATTTTGCATCTTGTATCTGTATTTCAAATACTTGTATCTTAGATAAGTCTCATATCTGCATTATGCAATATCTAATTCAAAAATATTTTAAATACATACCTAATACATATCCTCACGTAGAAGAAATTAAAAATGTAATAAAAGCGAATAAATAAAAGTATCTAATACAATTATTTTAAATATTTTATTCTATTTTATATATTCATTTATATATTCAAGCCGAGTAGCTTGTTGGTCATGTGGTTAGGACTCTCGCCTCGTGACCCATAGGTTGCGGGTTCGAACCTCACTCCAGACCAGAAAGTTAGTCCTATTTTCATAGCACAAGCGTTTAGCTTAGATTGAAAATAGTAAGAATATTGATGTGACACGTATTCCGTGTTCGTATCTCTATTTTTTTATTTTCAAAATATATAACAAAATTTAATTGAACGGAAGATAATTTACATAAATATTCATATTATAATTAAACGTTGCTTATTTATACATACATTGAATAGTTCTATGTTTACATTCAGTGTTTTTAATTCTTTATTAGTGTTCGTTATAATATAAAAGATGTTTCCTATTCCATAGCCAGGCCGAGGCTGTGAAGGTCATCCGTCGGGTCCAGTAGTGTGATCTAAACCATAACACTTATTCAATTCATTAATAATCTATCAATGTAACATACATAAAAAGTACAAAATTAGAAATATAATAAAAATGGAAAATAGTATAATATAAAAAAACTTAGGCAACAAATATTTTGTCTATTGCTAAAGTCTTTTGTTTATATTTGAAAAAATGAGAAAATAGGGAAAAGATACATAATGAGAAGAAAATATACATTAATTATTTATTTGTGGAGTACAATAAAGAATACTTTCAGTTCATGTGATCACTTCCATAAATTTACACTCAGTTTCATTTCTGTCAATATCCGAAATAATAGAAATAAAGCGAAATAATCTCAATATAATAATTTCGTAGTCTGTCTACCTGTCTGTCCCGTAACTTCGTGTAACATCCCTAATTTCGTTCGAGTAAAAAACTTTATTTATTTAATCAAATTAATTAATTAAACGGCCGGAGATGGGGCTCGAACCCCGGGCCAGCAAACTCGAAGGCGGCAACGATAGCGATGTTGCTACCGCTACCTTCCACGTACCGCCAAAAATATACTATAAATATATACTAGGGCTTAGCAAAGAAGCCAACCAATGTTTCGTCTGTTTTGACGGTTAACAGCTAATAAAGGACATAAAAACATTACCTCTCCAAGTTTTGTCTGTTCTCTTATTTTGTCTCTTTGTATGATATGATACCCAGCGCATGTTTTCGTGTATCTTTGGGATACCCATTTAAATTTTCTTTTATTTACTCATTTAAGTTTCTTAGAGTGATATTAGTGTTAAGAATTATTTAAGTTCCCTTTAAATCCGAGAGAGTTGTGACGGTCAAAGTATGCTTTTTTTACATATTTTTTATTTGTTCACATAAAATATATATCTACAAAATATAAGCTTTGATTGAACACATATTTTTTTAGGTTTAATGGAAGATCACTTTGAACATAATATTTAAATATCCATCCTCATGTAGACGCAGTTTTGTTCTGGCAATAATTGACCCTTTTTTGTTCTACTAATTTTTTTAGGATAGGTACGTCTCCTGTTATTATTCCTAAGGGGACAAAATTATCGATTTGTTCAAGTTGGATTCCGTTAACTGGACAACGATTATCGAAATCTGGACACATCGCTCGGAGGATGGACATCAGTGTACGAACGCAGTCATCCTATGATACACAAAGGGATCTTAGAAGATGCCCTAAAAGGCGTCGGTCTAATTTTCGTCTAAATCTGCGATAAAATGTGGCTGAGGGATAGTTAAAAGTCGGTTATATAGGGAAATCCTAGGCCAAATAAATGATAATATTTAATCAGCGATGACTCATTTACGAATGGTACAATTTACGTGAGAACCTTCTAACCAGACACCACTGCAACTGCTAGACACAAACACCACTAAACACATCTCTTATGTACAATATGCAATGTTTTAGATTTACCAAGTGAATTCTTATAATTGTCTCACTATTTTTATTTATCATATGTGGGGTATAAAAGCAAATAAAAATATAATATAAAGTCATCGAAGATTATTAATTTATAATATACCTACTGAATTCGAGATTTAATCGGAAACATAGGCTTTAAGTTTATAGGAAACATGATTTTGGAAGAGACAGATACAAAAATCTAAAATTCTGATCATTTTAACGTTGTGATTGCATTCAAAACATTTTTTTATTTTTTTGTGTGTTGCTGCCTTTGCTTTTACACCCCACATATGTTATATTTCTTAGCTGTATAAGCTGTAATAAGCTGTTAGAATAAATAATCCAAATAAAATAAAATAAAATCCTTACGTCACTCCTAGTAGAACCTCAGGTAAATTCCTGGATGTCCACTGAATCGTTCCACGAAAACAGCAACTACAAGTGAAAATGTAATTTATATAATGGAGAAATGAATACCTGGCTCGTAAATTACACAACTTATCGTCAACTCTCTGACCGGACAATCTACCATTCTGTTTCGAACAAAGGGTTGCTAAATATACAAATTCTAAAACCCGGATAAGTTTAACCAAATAATTATTTAACATTGTCCTGTTTTGGTCCTTCATATATTGTATTATATCATATTTGTAACGCGATTTCGATGAAATGGAAATGTTATAAGCTGAGGAAGGAAAAACAAGCGAAATACAATTGCGTAACTGAGCGCGAACACACATAATCTAGGAGCGGACCATCGTGTACTAAGATGGGACTTATATGTGGTGGTGTAGAATAGGATAGGCATCAAAAATACAAGGTGGCCTGGAATCATCCTGTACCGATTTTTGTAATTTGTTGCTGTTATGATGCTCGGCATAGAATGTCAGGTCTCAACTTGGTACTCGATGACGTATTTTTTACCCAAAAGTAAGTGTCATTATTAAAATTATTATTTTTATTGATCTTCATATTGATACATGACATAGTAAATGGTGCCGCTCATCTCAATAGAAAGAACCTGTGCAGAGATGGGCAGCCGACAATATAGTGAGAACAAAAGATATACAACAAAATATTACATAACTGTAAGATTAATAATTTAACTGAGGATATAAATATAAATGTGGATAGTAAAAAGATTAATCAATTAATTGAGGATATAAATATAAAATGTGGATAATAAAAACAGTAGATATTATATAATACAAAAGCAGTAGTGAAAGTAAAATAATATATGTAAAGAATCATACGTATGGATAGTAACAACATATAAATATTATTGATTAATAAAGTAATAGCACAGTTAAAAAGGAAAAAAAATATATCCGCGTGTATTAAATAGTGATGAAAAAAATTCAGTTTAATGAGCAATAAATTATGACCTGTTTTTGGCAGTTGGGTATTTGTGCATCTTTTTTGCATTTATCGAATTCATAAATCGCTCCAAGATGATCATGAAAAGTTATATTCTTGTTACAAGAATAAACCAACATGATATGTAGTTTTTTCCATACACCTACCCACTTAGATTGAAAGGCAAAATAGCTATATAACTATGTTTGCTTTCCGCTAGTCCTTTGTCGTTTTCCAAGCCGAGCGATTGGCTGCAATAAATGCAACAATCTTTTCGGGTCGGTCGATCGATGCGATCACTATGCAACATCGTACAACAAAGGAATGCGGCTACTACACTGTATCGAATTTTTCCAGGACATATATTTTCTCAACAATTAACCTTTTGCAGCCAGCACCTTCCTGGCATGGTTCAGTTTCTCCAATACAAACAGGATGCAGGCACTTTGCGATCATTTCAGAGTTCGATGTCTTTCATTACACTGCATTCATCGCTCAACATCCTCTACACCGGTGGTCGGCAAACTTATTAGCCTAAGAGCCGAATATGTACATTACAATGATTAAAAAAAATGAGAATCAAATATGTTTATTGATTTAGTAAACCTTTATTAAAATTTTATCATTTACAATGATTAAAAAAAATGAGAATCAAATATGTTTATTGATTTAGTAAACCTTTATTAAAATTTTATCATTTACAATGATTAAAAAAAATGAGAATCAAATATGTTTATTGATTTAGTATCATTTACAATGATTAAAAAAAATGAGAATCAAATATGTTTATTGATTTAGTAAACCTTTATTAAAATTTTATCATTTACAATGATTAAAAAAAATGAGAATCAAATATGTTTATTGATTTAGTAAACCTTTATTAAAATTTTACCATTTCATTAAATTACGGGTACACTGAATAAAACTTGATTTTATCTATATAAATAAAAATGTGAACGTTCGCTTGTACAAAATCGCTAATCTCTGAAAGTTCTTCACCGATTGCTTTGAAATTTCGGCACAACGTTGCATTCAAATACGCGGATGTTTTTTTTTTATATTTACTTTGTTTTTATATACCTACTATTTATTTACATAAATAAAAATGTAAATGTTCGATTGTCCTAAATCTTAAATATCCCAAAGTTCTTCAACTATTGCTTTGAAATTTCGGCACAACGTTGCATTCAAATACGCGGATGTTTTTTTTTTATATTTACTTTCTTTTTATATACCTACTATTTATTTACATAAATAAAAATGTAAATGTTCGATTGTCCTAAATCTTAAATATCCCAAAGTTCTTCAACTATTGCTTTGAAATTTTGACACAACGTTGCATTCGAATTGGCATAAATTATTTTAAAAAAAGGCGCCGGTACCTACCCTTTCAATATTGATAAATATTTTACAAAATACTGTTAATGATTAATTTTCAATTTTGATATTTCCGAGCTTATCGTTCATATCATCATAATTACCATTACTATTGCATAAAAATATTCAATACAATAACAATATACTTCTACAAATCTAAAACAAAGTAGATTCATTGTAAAACATATTAAGTGTTTTTAGAGACTTTGCGAAACAATATAACCTTTTTTACCCCTCACAAACTTATTTTTTACATAATTCTTAACCCGCGCAACGTCGGGTACGACCAGCTAGTACTTAATAAAGATTTTATTCCTTAATAAAAATAATATGTAATTGAAAAATCCAAAAATTTAAATCATGACAATGACTGACAGATATCTAACGCGAACAATGTCCTTGCATCTCCTTGGAATGTTTGAGTAAGTCAGGTTTGTATGCTGTTATTCTTAATTTCAGGCACGATTCCAGGTTTTCATCAATAAGACGACTTCTCAGTTTACTTTTGATAAAATTGATGCTTGAAAAATATTGTTCCCATGAATGTATAGAACTGAAAAGGGAAATAACAGCAAACGGGAGTTTTTTCAGCTGATCATAAGAATCATGAATACTATTCCAGGCATTGAACATGATCATGTCTTTCTTCTCCAGGTCTTTCAAAGCAGACCACATGTGTTGTTTGTTCTTCTCCAATATTTCTAAATCAACACATATATTTTTCAAATGTAGAGCTCTATATTTCCTTGCTTTTTAAATCCAGCAATTGTATTTTAAAGTTACCAATGTCAATGCTAAGAGAAGAAAATTTCAAATCTGTCATCGTAGCATTAAGAGGGTTTTTGATGAATGCTCAAGTCGCTCTGCGGTTTTTAAATTCCTGAAACCTGCTGAGAAATGCTTCCCTGATATTGGAAATGGCTGTTTTGAAATATTTTTTATCAATAGAGGAATTATTTTCATGGGGGTGCTTCAGCAGATTCGGAAAATGTTTGCCTTTCAAAATCTTTAACAAACAGGGAGAATTTGTTTTCGAATAAAATGACTTCTTCTAACATCGAAAAAATTGTTTTTTTTCCCTTCCTGACAGACACGGTCCCGATGCCCGGCTCCAAAGCCGCACTTTGCCGACCTCTGCTCCGCACGATAAGGCCGCGTCAGGGTGATCGTGGATTAGTCATTATTCCTGGCAACTTCAAGCGGCGTAACAAGTGACGGTTATCCCAAATATTGAATAGAGCTGTTTGATGTAATACAGGTATTGATTAATTATATCGCGCATCGCCCCGCTGCCGACGATTGTGTTGCCCGACAATAACTTTTTTCTCCGCGGTAATTTTTCAGATTAATAATGTCTTATAAATTCAAATAAAATGGATAAATTATTCAATTAACCTTTTCAAGACTAACTGGTTTTTAAAAATTGCGTTTCTATTCATAGAGATGACTCGAGACGATTTGGTTGATAACCTTGCCGGAAAGATCATCCAGTACCTACCTCGTGTTAAGGTAGTTTTACATATTAGACGCCAATTTATACTTAAACTCGACAACTTTTACTTTGGTAAATGCTTCGGGAGACGTTGTTTGCATTCTCCGCAGGTACTGGGTATACGCGTATCATCGTCACACCTGGTCATTTACCTGTAGGGGAAAGCGGGATACTTGGATGCAAAGGACACACTGTACACCACCAATATTTCAAAATCACAATTGCAACTCTTGCTGCCCGCCAGTTAGCCCATAGTTAGAGTAGGGTGCTTTTGCCCGGCTAACTAATATGTTTTTATTATTTATTTTTATACAACACTGTTTTACGTCGTTTAGTTAAGATTTAAAAATATTAAACGTAAGTTATTTCTTTCAATAAATAGGATTACCAGTGATGTTAAGAGTTCAGTTTATGAATAAATTATTAGTTATGCAGTTAGGGACAAATTGATATGTATCATAAGAGCATTATGTTTTACAGAAAATGGGGCAAACTTAGTAAATCTAAGATGAGTAGAACAAGTATCGTACAAAATATATTACCCATATGAAGGGCAACTTACAAATACAGGATCAAAGCTACAATTTTGCTTCATCGCATTGAAAATTTCTAAAACATTTTGAAGAAAATGAAAACATTAAATGTTATATTGGTCCAAGTGCAATGTTGCATAAGTTCCTCTCTCAATGGTAAAAAACTTGAATTCTCGTACAGTTTACGCTTTGTATCAAAATGCCCCGTAGGTGGTACAGAATGATATAAAACCCATTTTTTACTAAAGTCATTATCTTCTACCTTTAATAGTTTTTTATTGCTATTATAATATTTACTAGTTATGCCATACGCAAGGTATTTTTAGAAATATTTTAGTCATTTTTATTACATAAAATAATTGTTTTGAATTTGTATGCATCAATCCGCCCCATTTTCCCTACACATTCGTTATAAGATCACTGATCAAGACATAAATATTATATGTTTGATCTATATATAAACATTACACGTTTGATCTAGACATAAACATTAAAAGTATGATCTAGATATACATAACACGTTTGATCACATTTCTTATAGCTAAATATGGAAACATATTTCGAATATAATCGTTTTGCGTTTTGTCATTGGATATTAAAAATATTTCATACTGGGTAATCTGTCTTCTGAGCTAGGTCGGTAAACTTTATGGAAATTTTTTTATAGAAAGAGTAAGGTCGGTGACGAAATAAAATGTATGGGACGCGCATACTGAATGAAAGAGGACGCACGGATCGAATCTTCTCTTTACGAGTGTTGATGGAAAAGTTTTTGGCGAAAAATCCAAAACTTTTCTGTGCCTCTGTAGATTTGCAAAAGCTTTACGATAGAAGTGAAAGAGGAAGGTATATATAGTACAGTATAAGAATTACAAGTACATACAGGGTTTTGATACAAAAAGTGCGAAACAAGCTTGCGTAAAGGTACAGATACACGTGCTTATTACTTATGTTATGCTCATTAGCATGCTCAAAACTAGCATGCCCTAACAACTATACACACTTGCTAATTATTAGCATGCTTATTTTAAGCATGCTCAAAGCTAACAATCAAACATACATGCTTATTAGTGGCATGCTCTTGTCATAGAATAGAGGGGAACTCTAGTCCAAAATTGAAACTGAAATATAAAATTCAAGTGAACCAACAAATCAAAACAGTTCCTGGGTTTAATCAAACACACATGCTTATTACTGGCATGCTCCTGTCATAGAATAGAGACGCTCTTATTCAAAACGGAAACCGCAAACTGAAATAGAAAATTCAAGTGAACCAATAAATCAAAATATGATTGTTTTTATGTTTTATAATTTTTATTGTTAGATTTGAATTATTCATGTCTTTTATTAAAGTTTCACAAACGTTATTTCTTGCTATATTATTTTTACAAAGCGGTGACCGAGTATTCCACAGGCATTCGTGATTCCTATAATAAGTCACGAAAAGTAATGTTTTATCATCTCCCCAACGCGCCATATTTGTTTCATCGCGGACTGAGAAGATCGCATTGATAATCAATACTAGCCGCGTATGACATAAGCATGCTCATAATAAGCAAGCCTGTTCACACATGTTAAAAAAACACCCCTTCTCATGGTGAATGACATGAGCATGCTCATAAATCAACCGGCGGTTGATTTTTGAGCATGCCACTAATGAGTATGCTTATTACTAGCAATGTGCGTGCACACATGCTACTAATAAGCAAGGGCTAAAGAAGGTCAATACTGCGCATGCTCACGTGCCACTAATAAGCTTGTGTATCAGTACCTTAATGTCTCCATAGCTGTTCAACTTACGTATGGACAATTTTGTGAAATAACTGGAATATAGGAGCGAAAATGAGCGATTCTAATATATGCTGTTTACTGTACAAGATTGATTCAGTACTAATGGTAAATAGCAAAAAGTTTACGAACACAGAGTCTAGTAAGCAGGATGTATCAAGCAACGATGTATCAAGGCAAATGACTTTATTAGGAATGTTAACACGACAAAAATGATAGTATTCGAGAAGGAAGAGAGAAATACAACCTGTGAAATACAAGAAGACAATGAACTTTGGATAGTATTTTCAATGCAAGGGCGAAGGATAATTGAGGTATCTATTTATCTAGAGAACGGTGACCGCAGGAAATAAGGCGCACGGTGCTTTGAATGTAATAATTTCTAACAGAAATTTGCCTATCGAGGTAAGACTTGTGTATTGTAATGAAGCTAAAAAAAGAATTACGCACTTCTGTCAAAGTGACAGTTGTTTGAAGTTGGCACAATACTACCGAAGGATGTGGAATCATCTTCAACTTTCAAGTGACGTCTGCAACTTTCCAGGAAAATCTGGAATTTAGCGAATACTTGCTAGCAAATACTGAAAACGTCTCGATAACAGCATTAGTCATATAAATACGACACACGGGAGTGTTCTTCCGTGCGCGTTGACAGGCGATAACAAAGCGAAGGTAGCCGCGGGCGGCGAGTCAGGCCGGCCATGCGAGCGGTAGCGGCAAGAAGCCAGTGGTGCCAAGCGAGCGGTAATGCGACAGCGATTCTAGAAAGTTCTTACGTAGCGACATAAGCCGAAGCGAAATTAATAAGTGCGGAAATTGATGAAATATCTAGTGAACAGTGAAAATAGTGTTAAAGCGAATATAAAGTGTCTATTTACGAGTGATAAATTGCGAAACAGTTTAATTTAAGGAATAGCGTTACATTTAATATCGATAAGTGATCTTGTACGTTAGTTTAATTAATTAATCGGTATTCAATAAATCCTGTATTAAATCTCAGCGTTTTCATTAATTCCTCCTGTATGAAACTAACATAGAGCTGGCAGAAGAAGAACGAAAGTAAACGAATGAAATGCAACTGAAATGAAGTCACTTAGATGTATGTCCATTAATCCATTAATGATAAGAGTAAAGATCTAAGCATAGTGAATATAGTTAAAAAAGGGCCGCACAGGTTGTCTGGGCGAACGAATGAGGCAAGAGTGGTACGAAAGATATAAGACGCAAGTGTTGGCGGCGTCAAATGAAGAGGGTGGTTGTGGAAGAAGTGGCTTAAGTATGCAGATACTAGAAGACTGTTTGTATCTCAAAAATATCCGAGATCGCGTGCAAAGACGTATGAATGCGGATGAGGCGAGAGTTGCGTTCCAGGACTGAAGGGTATGCGCTCCATCCTCTCTGTCTACCTTCGCGGGGAAGTAATATTATAGTGGGGCACAGCAGCGGACAGACTCGGAGTACTTGTTTCATGTTTGTTAACTTTCAAAACATTCTAGGAAAATATTTGCAATAAATTAAATTATCTTGCAAAAATTATTATAAAGGGAAAATAAAAGACTCTAGCTAATATAATGTAATATAGCTCTATAAATACATTGCCAGTCCGAGGGATTTTGTGGTTTTGCATAATTTTAGAACAATATAGTAGTAGTCAATTCAAAGCTCCCCTCATACATAAGCATAATACGCGTTTCACCTTTAATGAGGGATTAATCGTACCTAGAATAAGTAACATATGGCAGTAGAACGCTCACACATATAGTTCCTAGCATTTTTAATTTACTACCGCCAGAACTTAAATGCGAATATTCATATAATAAGGGCAAAGTAAGAGAGTGACTACTCGGTCAGGTGTTTATGTATGATTGATAGTATGTTTAATTTACTATACTTACGTATTTTTTATTTTGTATCACATATTTAATTAGGTATCTGTATAAAATGATGCTCAAAGATGAGTTGTTCCGATTTTAAATATCTATACCTATAAAACTCAATGTCTGTCTGTCTGTTCTCTATACAAATCTTTACCGTTTATTCGATTCAATTCAAACTTTGCATATTTATGCTTTAGGACCCGGCGGGTAATATAGGCGACATTTCTCCCCTATTCTTTTAACCCTTCCCCTCCCCTAATATATTTTCGATGCAAATTTCTACAGTTTGACCGATCGGACTCAAAATTTGGAAACTTATTCTTTAGGACCCGGCGGGTAACAAAGGCGACATTTCCTCCCCCCCCTCCTCTCATCTTTTCTCCTCCCCCTGATATATTTTCGATGCAAATCTATACCGTTCGATTCAAACCTTTGTTTCCCTCCTCAAATTAATTTTGAATTTAATTCTGAACCCGTGCAACGCCGGGTACGAACAGCTAGTTAATTATAAATATCAACAAATTTTCAAACTATTATGTTTCTAGATGAGCAAATCGATCACTAACAACAAGCCACAAAAAGTGGCTTGGTAGGGTCTTAAAAATAGCATATTATATTGTTTGTATTTGTATGTTTATCCTTTGTATTTGTTATTTTTATATGTAATAATAATAATAAAAAAAAACAGCAGTTAAAATTATATTCAGCTAGCTTATAGGCCCCGCGGTCGCTGCGCGATCATTAGTGCCCGCTACTCGGCCATTGGTGTCTGCAATTGGCTGGCCATCGAAAATGATAATGGAAAAGAGGAGACTGGTGTAGAGTCAGAGAGAAAGTTTTCTCTTCAGCAGGAGAATCTGCGTTCAAATTTGATCCAACCCAGGCTATGGATCGATGGACATATTAATCATGTTTTAAGGGCGCATTTAAAGTCCTCTTACAGGAGAAAAATATTGAAATAACATATGTGTAATTTTTGGTTTTAAACCTTAAAATTTTAATAATCAACAGTCAATTTTATTCTTTGTTGATAGAATTTCACCTAACAATAACATCATTACAGATTAAACTGCAAATACCTATACCTATAAAACTCAATGTCCGTCTGTCTGTCTGTAGTCAGTTTAATCTATAGTGTTTGTCCGATATGACTCAAATTTTGCATAACTATGCTTTAGGACCCGGCGGGTAACATAGGAAACATTTCCCCCCTTCCTCTTCTTCTTCTTTTTCATCAGCCTTCGTCTCTCCACTGCTGGATGTAGGCCTCTTCCTTCTCTTTCCATCCTTCCTTGTTGTTTGCTAATTGTAGCCATTTCTTTCCTCTTTTGAGGTCTTTCGACGCCTCTTTTATTTTCCCAATTTTTCGCAAGAATTTATGCCCATTTCAAAACTCTGGGAGGCCATCTTGTAGCATCCTGCCTTGCAACGTGTCCTGCCCATTGCCATCTCTTAGGCGTACTCCAAGCATGGATCTCTACACGGATCGTTGCGTGCATTTGAGCTTTTCTAGACTTTTCTTTGTAAGGGCCATAGTCTCCAATCCATACGTCATCACTGGCAGTACGCATGATTCAAAGGCTTTTCTTTTTTAGGCTAATTGGGATCTCTTTGTTCTCGAAGATATGTTTGAGTTTGCCAAAAGCAACCCAGCTCATTTCTGTTCGTCTTGACAATTCTGCTGTTCGGTTATCTTTGTTCATTTTTATCTTGGGTCCTAGGTATACATATATTTATCTACTATTTCAATATTAATATCATTGATAGTGATGACTTTGTTCTCTGGGCTCATTTTCATATATAAAGTTTACTAATCGTATATACGATATACGATATTTTATACTAATATACGATAATATACGATATTTTACGATACGATTTACAATTACGATTTCTTTTAATACTTTTAATACTTCTCCTCTTTTTTATATGATTTTATTATTTCTCTTTTATTTTATATAATATTTTTAATGTGTGTACCTACTTCTATATGGAATGCGTGGAATTGCACAAACCTCCCCACATTCTGGAATAAAGTTATATTTATTTATTTATTTATTATATATCTAGAGTCTTTTCTCGCGTTTTGGAGTGCTTCGATGATTGCCCACCTTTCAACTGAGTCAAATGGTTTTTGGTAGTCGATAAAAGCTTAGTGTGTAGGTATATTATACTCTGTTGTTTTTTCTATGAGCAATTTCAGAGTTTGAATGTGGTCTCTGGTTCCAAAACTTTTGCGGAAGCCGGCTTGCTCTACGGGTTGGTAGTGATCAAATTATACCGTTAGGCGATTCGTCATGATCTTTGTTAGCAATTTATATTAATGCGAAAGCAAACTTTATGGGTCGATAGTTTTCTAGATTAAATCGATCGGAAATTTGGAAACTTATTCTTTAAGACACGGTGGGTTGCATAGGCGACACTTCCCCCCACCCTTTTACCCCATACCCTATTCGTCATATACTTTTAATGCAAATCAATACAAATTTGCAAACTTATTCTTTAGGAGCTGTCGGTTAATAAAGGTGACATTTACCCTTCCCCCTCTAATCCATCCCCTCCCCCAGATATATTTTCTGTACAAATCTACACCGCTCTACCAATTGGACCTGAATTTTTCATACATATTCCCGATGGAAAAAGGCCATAATTCTTCCCTAGACATCCTAACCATCCCAGCCTTGATAAATTAAATGGAAACATTATTTTAATTAGGGGCTTAGCAAAACAATGAAACCTTTATTTCCCCCCACGAATTTATTTTTAAATTAATCCTTAACCCGTGCAACGCCGGGTATGAACAGCTAGTTATATATAATAATGAGACAATACATATATGTTACCCCAAATAAGAAAAGAACAACACGTGTGACACACTTGAGAACAAGTGGGCAGAATATATTTTGCGACTTATCGTTAACCCACCCTTCCTGTGTTCTCCTTCTCCTTCCCTCGCTCTAATAATAGACGCGGATGAAAATCTATTCGAGAGAGTGCCTCTCCGCCGTAGGGCAGTGCTTCTCGCGGCCCGCGTCCCTTATTTTAAGAAAATTTATTTTATAACAGTGACGGTAAAACCATTGACCAAGAGCAGTGCTCGATCAGCATACAGGGGACCCAGTCGAAGCAAGTCGAAAAATTCAAATAATTTGGGGTGGAATTTTCTAGCGACGGGAGGCAGGAAAGTGAAATAGATAGAAGAATCGCGGCTGCAGCCGGCGTTCTACGTTCATGGTATAGTGCGGTGATAAGAAAATGCCAGCCGTGTCAAGACAAAACTGTCGGTTTTCAAATCTGTGTACAGGCCCACTCTTATATATGTCTATCACATATGCATCAAAACGAGAGAGGGAGAGCGAGAGTCCGGACCGCCGAGGTGAGTTTTATAAAGAGGGCTGCGGGAGTCACAGTGATGGACAGAGTGAGAAGTGCTGACATAAGGCACACACTCAGCTACACTACTCCTACATAAATGAGATGACTTGGGCATGTTCTAAGAATGCCAAAGGAACGATCACCAAGAAGTAACATCGTGGCAACCCCGAAAAGGAAGCGCCTCGGACTAAGCTGGGAGAAACAATCAAGTGTTCAAAGACAGGTTGAGTCTCAGCTGATTAACATGTACGTCTGGGCCCCTACCCTTATAGAGCAAGGGGTGAAGATGGTGATGGCAATGCGAAATTGTTAACTGCAATAAAACCTGAAAAACTTTAAAATATTGTAACGAGGCTAAGAGGAATCGCGCACTCATGTCGGGTGACAGTTGTTTGAAATATACAATACTAAACAAGATTCCAGAACAGCCTGGCGTAATCTACGGCTTACGAGAGACATTCTCAGAACTTCTCTAAAACGCGGGAAGCGTTTCGGAATTTCGATAACAGCATTAGCCTCTATAAATGCGACACGCGGAAGCAAGTCTCGAGTTATTTTTCCGTGCGCGTCTGACAGCGATAACAGAAGCGAAGGTAGCCGCGGGCGGCGGGTCAGTCCGGCCGTGCGAGCGGTAGCGGCGAGAAGCCGGTGATGCCGAGCGAGCGGAAATTCGACAGCGATTCTGGAAAGTTCTCACGTAGCGAGATAAACCGAAGCGAAGTTAAAAAGTGCGTAAATTGATGGAACATTCTAATGAACAATGAATAAAGTGTTAAAGCGAATATAAAGTGTCTATTTACGAGTGATAAATTGCGAAACAGTTTAATTTAATGAATAGCGTTACATTTAATAGCGATAAGTGACCGTGTACGTCGGTTTAATTAATTAATCGGTATTCAATAAATCCTGTATTAAATCCCAGCGTTTTCATTCATTCCTCCTGCAGCCAAGACACGTGACAATCTGATAAGCACTATAAAAATGATTATGTTAAGGAGTTATCTTCAATAACTCTTTATTTCAAACGTTGACAACATCTGGTGTTCCAGAAGTGCGTGGGCGGCGCGGGGGCGGCCGAAC
The DNA here is from genome assembly GCA_016648135.1 of Agrypnia vestita. NCBI lineage: Eukaryota > Metazoa > Arthropoda > Insecta > Trichoptera > Phryganeidae > Agrypnia > Agrypnia vestita. Next base: position 158,653 of record JADDOH010003425.1, on the reverse strand, counting down.
CGAGTCGACACAAATCCTTAAACCCCCACCCGCATAGTGAGGAGGAACGCGACCTTTCCAATTCATAATTCTCTCCCCCGCAACCTGGAGAAAGATGCGGGCGGCCTCGTGCGCTTAATGGACTTTTTACGATGTATTTAAAATTCTTGTACATTCTTACATTTTATACGATTTCTAATTTTAATGAATGTCTAGATGTATGACATAATGCATAAGTAAACCGTTATAAAGAGATCTATAAACATTGCATTTAAAAAAAAAACTAACTATTTCGGCTTCGGGGCTCCAAATTAAGGCCCCAGACCGTGTTCGGGCACGGTATGAGGGTGTATTTTTCGCAATTATTTATTACTCTTAGTATATATATACGCATATTGAAGACTGCGTACAAATTTTTGTACTCAAACTAAAGTATAGTTTTCGGTGTACGCTGCTTCCAAGAGGACATTCTGACGAATTTGCCCCTGGGTGGTTGACAGCTATTAAGCCATAGGGTACAACCGAAAAATGAAATAAAAATATATTTAGAAACTAGACATAAAGGGTTTTTAGCATCACGTAGGGGAATTTCGATATCTAAAAAAAAATGTCGGACTAGCGAATTTCATTTTCGATTTTTTATAAAAAATATTCATCATTTATTTAAAAAAAAAAAGAAGGGGGCCTTTTATAAAAAAATCCCTAGGTGGTGCCATAGAGACTGGATTTTCAAACAGTTTACAACTTAGCGCATGCAAATCGAATGTATAGTTTTTCTGATATGCCGTCAACCAGGTTGAAAAATGTACTTTTGAGAAAAACGCGATCAAAGTTTTGCTGGAGGATAATTCAACATACAAAAAAATTTTTAAACCGCTGTATTTCCGTCAATTTTACAAATTTCTTTAAAATGTTTAGTGAGAGCCTTCTTAACAAATGCATCTTTCAGAAAATGAAAAAAAAAATTCAAAAAATATCACAGTGGTCTGGGGCCTTTAATTAAACACTTATTCATAAACAGAGACACTGGACACAAACTTAACTGGAAAAGTATTTCATAATTCGCATTAATTTTCTCACTACTTTTTATTAAATTTTGGTACCTTTATTCGTTAGTTGTCTATGTTCGCTTGTTTCTCGTTGTTTTGATGGCCTCGCCAACACTCGTCCGTTCGCTTATCGGTGGTTTTTAGCTTTTGTCAAACTAGACTGACGGCTGTATTCTAACAATATTGTTATTTGGTGTTTGTTACCCCAACACTCAATAGTAAAACGCCAAGACGTCTGTCAAATGTCAATATTTCTATCTTTGTGATGAAAATATTGCAATTATTTAAATTTTAAATCTTTGATTAAAAAAATTGGTCGAGTGTGTGAAACAAACTTATACCTACCAACTTTTAAAATAATATTATTAGGTACTTATAATATTGTAACGAGAGGCTAGATCCGGATTGAATTGCGCACTGTCAGAATCTCTTGTAATATGTGACTTTGAAACAACACTATGGAATGCTTTAGAACAGTCTACAGCGCTTTGGTATTTTTTAATTTTTTATTTATTTAAAATATAATAGAAACCTGAAAAGGTTTAGGGATAACATTTTTAACATGATATAGGAATATAATAATAATATAATTTAGATACAAAATCATTTTTTATAATTGACCGAGTTTTAGCATTTTTGTCACATCTGTTTTGAATTTGTCAGTAGTCAGTTGTTTGGTTTGCTGTGGTAGGTCGTTGTATAGTTTTAATCCGTTGAAAATCAGTCGTGATTGTCCTGTTTTTGTTTTGGCGTGTGTTATTTTTTTTTTTGCATTACAGATCGCTCCATTTACAATGCAATTATCTCGGAGTACCTAAATGGAGGCGATCCGCCGCTTGATGCATTCAATGCTATCATTAAATACATCGACATGATCGCTCAGTTCATTTATTCAGTATTCGCTTCAGTATTTTATGGAATAGGCTAGTCAGTTTAGTCATTGAGTCAATTACTTTGTCTATTTAAAAGGTCCAAATGAGGTGTCTGTCTATGATGAGTCCTAAGTATTTAGTGTTTTCTAGTTCAGTGATTGTTTCGTTTTGTATTTTTATGTCCACTTTGTTTGTTTTCCGTTTGGCTGCAATATTCAATATGGCCAACGACGCGGCAATTGATGTTTGTTTTGACGTTTCTACCGGTGCGATATTAGCGACAAATCAATCGGTGTGGCCAGCGCAAGTACAAACCGAGCGAAATATTAAGTGAAATAACTTTTTAGCGATGAACAGAATTTTCTTGAGAGCGTTAATAAGCGATAATAAATTGTTCATAGACGTGATAAATTGCGAAATACTGTGAATTCGTGATAAGTTTTAAAATTTAATTAGCGTCTAGTGACTTTGTAAATATATAATAATGATCAATTTCCTGTGATTTCACTTATCTCTCAAGGCCACGTTCTGTGACAATATGCATCAAAAACTTAATATTAATTGAAAAAAAAATCCAAACTTTGATGTCGCATATCTCCTAACTTTTGATATTAGGTCATGGTTGCTTGAACATTTTCTACTCATAATCAAGGCAAAAATATAGTCCTGCGAGATTATTAATGATTTCCAAATAACCCTGTATAAAACCCATAAAAATTCTAGAAAAATTATTATTTTTTTAATTGAAATGCATACACGTAACATGCGACACATGAATATTAACTCTAAACTAATGTTCGTGTTCTTTTAGTCTAATGTTAATATTTATAGAAGTTAGACTGATTAATGTTTTCCAAATAAATCTGTATATAAAATTTATATATTAATCAAATCAAAAATAATAACCATATAAAATATTTCGTACGGTTTGCTATATCGTGGTTAAAGAATGTTGGCGTGAAACGGGAGCCACCACATGTGCGGCCCGCACAATAATAATTATGTGTGGTCTACCGCAACATAACTGATTTGTCGTCCTAATGGTCGCAATAATTAATTCACCATTTTATTTACGTAAGAAAAAATTCACAAAAATTAATAAACCTCAAACGAGCCAGCTTAATAACTAGTAACGCGATGAACACTTCGTGAAAGTTACAAATTGATATATAATTGTGATCATTTATATAATAGTTAGTGTGAATTTGATTATTATTTTAGAAGCCTTTTATATGTGTTTGCGAATCACCGTTTGGTACTACATCACATTCAACTGTAAAGGTTTATTGAATTGGCGTTAACTTTGTGGAATGACATATTTTAATTACATATAAATATAGCACTTGTCTAAGACCACTTGTGAGTTTATGACTTCAGCAATATGGCGCAACACTTCGCGGGTACTCCGTTGCGTCTCTTCGGTCGCGGAACACCGCTACAACACTACGCGGATGATCAGTTGACCCATTTGCTTTGCCAATTTTATGCGACGGAAAAGACGCGCGGAAAATCTGCGTGGTGTGGCGCCGGCCTTTTTGTTACTCCTACCGACCATCTACGAGTAAGCATTCGCATTTCTGCTGTTTCGAGTTGCCTAAAAAGGGAGTTGTACATAGTCCGGCATTCAGAGCTATACATTATCGCGGATTAAACAATAGTCTCGTGTACGTTTTCTTAAAGTTTTATAGGCATTTTAGGGTCACACAAGATTCTTGTTACGGATCTAAATTTCATCCATCCCACACCTATCCTTTGTTCAACGTCCGCTGCATATCGTCTCTGAGTGAGTGACCCCAGATACTTAAATGCGTCAGAGTTAGCTAATGTTTCCCCATCAAGTTGCATTGAGGGAGTTGTAGCATTTGTGTCTTCAAATGGCAGGTACCTATAAATATTCCGTATTTTTCCTGCTAATTTTTAGACCGTTATCCTCCAGGTTCTTTCTCCACCTTTCCAGACTATTCTAAAAGTTATAATGACTATCTGCCAATACATCATCTGCAAAAAACGTGATAATGAGAATACTATTCATTTCGTGAATTTTTAGGTAATTCATGACCATTATGAATAGCAGTGGGCTGAAGACAGATCCTTGGTGTACCCCCACTTTAATTGGAAATTTTGGTGATGTTCCTGATGTGCAACTTACCTGTGTTTCTAGATAAGCATACATATGTTGTACATATCCTTCTGGTACGTCATGATATCTCAATGCCGCCCATATCAGGCTTCTGGGTACCCTGTCGAAAGCTTTTTTATGTCGATAAATACCATGTGTAAGTCTTTTTTTGCATCTCGATATTTTTAGACTATGTTAGAATTGCAAACTGTTGTTGATTTTCCCGACACAAAGTCGCTTTGATCATCGTGTGTTTTTACAATATTCCTAATTCGCGTGTTGATATTCTCTCATGTATTTACATGGTGTGAGACGTAAGCTTTATTCTTCTATAGTTGGCGCACTTTCTGGAGTCTCCCTTGTTTTTGTAAAACGGAAGAAAAAATCAACCGAGAATGAGTAATTTTAAAATTATCGCAAAATTCTTCGCAGAACCGTTCCATAAAATAACATTTTGTTTTAAAATACATTAAATCTACATACATTTTTAAATATTAAAGATGGTGCACGTTCAGTGTTATCTCCGAGACTCGCTGGTCGGACTAAATCTCTTAGGCACCTTAATATCCGTATAAAAAACTATAAAATATTAATGTCCATTACACGTGCTTTGAGATAAAAACATACACACACAGTTTAACGCCATTGTAAATTATCTTAAGAACGAGTATTTATATTATAAAACATGAATTCCCACAACAAATATTAACTAGGGTCACGAGACATACCTACATTTTATCAATTAATAAAATTTATCGATAGCACATTAATAACCCCACTAATTCAGTACCTGTAACTGGAATTACGAAAATTAGGGGTTAACACGTTATACAATACAATACCCATGCTTGAGGTCAATCTATAACTAAAAGTTATGTTATTATTACAAGTATTATAAGTTACATGAGATTCTTTTATATGGATATAGAATTATATAAGTGCTCGGGTTCCAAGTTCCAAAGTGCACGACAAAAGTCAATCACGTGACAGTCTGCGCTATTCTGAAAATAGCAATATTGAGATGTCAGATTTTTATCCCAATCTTGACAGGTATGTATAACATTGTATTGCCGCCAATTTGGATGTTTTTAGTTTGATATGTTTGAAATAAATGAATTCAATCAATCAGAAAGCTGTAGCGCGCAAACAAACCATTATTCACAATTACGAATAATGAACTTTCTAATTGATCGAATTTATCAATTTCAAACCTGCCAAACATAAAACGTCAAAAAAACGGCGTCGAAATGTTATACAATAACCGTCAAGACACATAAAATAGCAATATTGCTTAGTTCAGAATACGGATGAGTATTCGGTGTAAATGTATTAACTCAGTTAAGGCAAAAAGTAGTTTCGGTTTAAGTTACATCATCCTTCATTCACGATACCTTGTTTATAAATATACAAAATCGTCAAATTCGATAATTTAATTTCTCCCTAAATACGCAATTAAATAACCCTAAATTAAAGAGCGATTGCAATTATTTTGACCGCAAAAATAGTGATTGCGCGGGTGGGTGGAATTTCGTCGAAGAAGGGAAGCGTAACAAACAAAAAGGAATTTAAAATACATTCTATTTTTAGCCTCCAGTTATCGCGATCGGTGGGAGATCCGAGTACACGAATTCGGGGGAGACGCCCGACGTCGCAGTGACGTCAGAGGACGCCGCGGCGGCCCCGTAGGCGGGCCAGCATAACAACCCCGCGTCGTGTTTTCATAATCTCACCGCGCCCCAGCACGCTTCACATCAAATTTCCTCCTAGTGACAGTTCTATCGAGCGAGCATCTTCGAGCACTTCCTAGCCGACGCGAAACCCTGCAAAAGCGGTATCGTATGTACCTTACACACAACCTTTATTCAACTTTCAATGGGCTACATGATTGTTTTTTTTCATTTTCTGTGTCGCCTGAAATGTTTTCCGAAGAGACAGGGACCACCATCGAGTTCGTAGTCACAGTCTTCATCTCGGTTTGTCGCGAGGACGAGTCAGGTGTTAGTGACAATGACGGAGAAATTAAAACGACAGGCTTTACTTAAGCGATGACACTGAATTTAAGGTACTAATACACGTGATTATTAGTGGCACGTGAGCATGCGCAGTATTGACCTTCTTTAGCCCTTGCTTATTAGTGGCATGTGTGTTAATTATGAGTATGCTAATATCGTTCACCACGAGAAATGGTATCTTTTGAGCATGTGTGAACAGGCTTCCTTATGAGCAAGTTAATGTCATTCGAGGCAAGTATCGATTATTACCAATGCGATCTTCTCAGTCCGCGACAGATGAAACAAATATGGCGCGTTGGGGAGATGGCAAAACATTACTTTTCGTGACTTATTATAGGAATCACGAATGTCTGTGGAATACTCGGTCACCGCTTTATGAAAATAATATAGCGAGAAATAATGTTTATGAAACATTATTAAAAGACATGAATGATTCGTATCTTATAATAAAAATTAAAAAAATAAAATCAAAAAGTGCGGATGGAAACTCGGGAACTATTTTGATTTATTAGTTCACTTGAATTTTCTATTTCAGTTTGCAATGTTTCCATTTTGAACAAGAGCGTGTCTATTCTATGACAAGAGCATGCCAGTAATAAGCATGTGTGTTTGATTAAACACAGGAACTGTTTTGATTTATTGGTTCACTTGAATTGTCAATTTCAGTTTGCAAAGTTTCAATTTTGAACTAGAGTTCCTCTCTATTCTATGACAAGAGCAGGCCACTAATAAGCACCTGTGTTTGATTGATAGCTTTGAGCATGCTTCTCAAAATAAGCGTGTGTATCTGTACCTTTATAGTTTACAGTGAGTGTGACTGAGTCCCGATTGCCGTAATATCAATAAAAACGTTGTGAGGGAAATAAAAGTCAAATTAAAAAAAATGTAGCCGTTACTCCGTCGGCCCCTTATCACTTTTTACAATAATTCTAAGTACTTACATAGTAAACCAGATTTAAATTGGTATAAAAAGTGCGCGTAGTAGGTAACATGTATATAAGTGTGTGTTCAATGACGGATGCGCGCGGTCGCTGACGTCACAGGCGCGGAAGTAGTCGGGACGGGGAGGTGACGTCACGGCCCGGGCCGGGTATCGATCCTGGCGCCTGTTGCTCCTCCCCCCTAACAAGTGGCGACCCTGACGGGGGCTGGCGCGACCTTCGATCACTTTCCGCCCAAATGAAGCGAACAACCTGACAGCGATGGAACTGTTTTTCCGCGGACAGCTGTTGTCTACACAAATATCAATTATATATATTATAAATCTTTCAAAAATAATTTAAGATTATGTAAGTATGAAGATTAAAGTATTACCATCACTTGTGAACTATACCTACTCGGTTATTACTTTTTTTTAAATAGGGTCAACTTTATTTATATTAGTGGCTCCAAAATTCAATATTGCCTCTGATGCTGCATCTCCAAGATTTCAAAACACTCATAGATAGTTGTGTTTTTTCTGCCTCCTAATCTTTTAATGTTTCCCCTTACCTCGAAGCATCAAATATAATAATTTCGTTATCTGCCCGTCTGTCCGTCCGTCCATCCGTCTGTCTGTTTGTTTCCATAACTTCGCGTGGCGTCCGTAATATCCGTCGCTATTTGTGTTGTATGTATAATGTTTATAAGTATACGATTATAAGTACATTGTAGATTAACATTAAAAAAAAATTATTGTATTATTTGTATAAATCTACTTATATAATTTGATTAATTACACCTACATGTTTCGGAAATACCTTTCCATCGTCAGGGTGTTATATATATATATATATATATATATATATCTATATATTATATATATATATATATATATAACAGCCTGACGATGGAGAGGAATTTCCGAAACATGTATGTGCAATTAATTAAATAATATAAGTAGATTTATACAAATAATACAATCAACATTTTTGAAAATTTTAATGTTTACACTATAATTATTTACGTATTTTTAAACGAAAATATCGAATTTTTTTTAACATCAACCAGTGTTTGATTGTCTGATGTTATCGGCCAATTTCCAATTTAAATTTGCCAATTTCCAATTTAAATTTGCCACAATTATGCCATTCGCATAATAATTAACGGATAACTCCAGGAAATGAACAATAAACACAGAGACGATAAGATGGAACTGATCCCAGTGTGAATCAAGTCGTTTTAGTCCAAATTTAAATCCGATTCGCGCAAACAAATCATAATTAGGGTTTCCAATCTGATTAACCGGTTTTATAATATCTGTACACGCGGGAAATCGGTTAACCAAGTGCTTAACACGGACGCACATGATATTGTTCCTCTTTTTAAAATAAATTCATTTGTATTATAAAATAGCTTCTTCGTAGACTTCCTTGTATTTCTTCTTAATTATAATCTCAATCTCCAATGATACTAATTTCGAATGTCCATCCGTAACCGTAACTAGAATCCAACAGCTGATATCATTTTATTTTCATTATTAAACTATCTGCGATTCGTCAAAAATGACGGACGTTGGTTCGCGTCTTTGCTAAGACCTAGTATATATTTATAGCATCTTAGCATCTATAGAACAGACAACGAAATTATTATGTTTGATAAAATGAAAAAAAAATTCGTTTTCAAAATGATTTCCCCGCACACTTTCATGTTTTAACTAATTTAATATGACTAATAGTTGATGAAGCGGCTTATTTCGTTATCATAAATGTATGTTATCTATTATCTATCTATCCCATAAATTTTAGATAAAAAAGGAGCCATACATTTATACTGATAAATTATATACATAATAAATTATACACATAAATTATACACCTAGACTTTAAAAAATATGATTATTGGAATACATAGGCATAAATCATTTTCCAAAAAATCATAGAAAATTTCTAAATAAACTAAAAATCGGAAGAGAACACGACTACATTTGCGAAACTTCTAGAAGTCCATAACCTTTTATATATACACGAGGCGTGTGCGGCGAGTCTGTTTCTGTTTATAAAGAAGCAAAATGGAGGAAACGAAGCCACAGAAAGGGAAACAGGCAGCGGGCGATACCGCTGTCTAACTGTGCCAGTGGGGTACCTACGTAAGCAATTTTCTAATACGAACCCGAGCGATACAAATGACGTGAATAGTATACCAGAGACAAGTTGAGTACTATCGAGATATATTCTAGCGAATTAAATTAATATGAATTACAGAGTAGTGCTCAAGTAAAGTTCGTTCTCTGGGTATTAATAAAATGACTTTCTGTGGGTATTAATAAAAGTTCAAGTGTTTCGTCTCGTACCTTCGCGATCCGTGACAATATTGTAGGTAGGTTTACGAAAAATCTCTTACAGTAGTCGCGTATGAAGTATAACATTTGACATCGCAATTAAAAATATCAATAGAGCAACAACAGAAAGTAACATCAAAATTTTAAAAAGCTTATACCTATATATTTATTAATAAGTAAATACAAGTAAAGATAATGTAAGTGTATTTATTTATCATTGAATTTTGCCGCACTAGGTAGGTACCGTATATATCTACATACGCATTTTGTTTAGAAATGTGTTTGGTCAATTATATCATAGATGGCGGTAGCGTACTACCATACATACTGTATGAAAACTTTAAATAAATATTTAAAAAGAATCACATAAATTACATAAAATTTGAGAATGTAAAAAAATAATAAAAAATTATTGGATTGTTTCGAAGATATAAGTCAAAATATATCAAAGTTACAACATCCACACGCTTGACACCAGCCACGTAACATATAAACAAAATTAGAAGAGCTGACTGTTGGTAGTGTGCGTCTTCGCTGTGATGGCACTTGCTGGACATTGATTTATTTATAAACGATGATTTTTGGTTATAAACATTGATGATAAACATTGGTTAAATGAAATTGCGCGCGCTTCCCCGGCGTCTTATTTCCTGTTAAGCATTTCCGTCCTTTTTCACAAAATCACTGCCATAGATTGCAGGATAGCGAGAGGAAAGATGCAACACATCAAAAAACGTATTTTCAGTTGCTCTTGTTTCAAAATATTAACCAGTAGCAGTTTCAGTGTAATAAAACAAATGTAAGATGTTGAAATTGAAAGCTTCTAGAAATAGCTCAGTCAGTCGTCACTGGAGTTATCTGCAACAAAGCCCCAGTTATAATTAAAGTTGCCTTAACTGCCAGCGCTCGGAAATACGCGCCAAATTTTCTCTAGTTTCTACGGAAAATCTCGGTACACTTGCCTTTTCCATCTAATTTCATCATTAACTTTTAATTAATCATTAAAAGACTGATAGAGCTGTGGTTCACTGTTTTCAGAGCTCCTTTTCCTCAACAGCGCGAGAGCTGGAATCGCCGCATCCGCGTCCACTTTCTGAAACACCATCTTGTTAGATCATTACGTGTGCGGGAAGAACTTAAATACAACTCACACTTTTCCAAACATTTCAGATAATGTAATGTGTACGTAATTGAAAATTATTGTTATTGCGCAATTATCTTTCTCCATTATATTGATCAATTTCTTTTCTAACACAAAACGTTTATTCGGCTATTAAGTGCTCCAGTACCTACAATTTGCCACGAAGACATTATAAAATTTCGAAATGTTTTTACGCATATATACCGCCTTTTGTTTTCTGTAAATTTGATTATCGTACCAAATTTTCGAGGCCGAATATCGATCCCACTACCTCACTACGCTCTGCCATCTTAACCAATTCTCAAGCAGACTGCGGTGGTAAAATATCGTATTGTACAAATGGTGATTCTGTGTCAGTTTCTTTTTTACTTCCTTATTTTTTGTTACACTTATATTATTCTATCATTGAGAAAATGCCAGAACTAATGCTATAGCAAACTTTGTAATCACCAGGCTACACTCATAAGGGAATGAACCTGCGGAGGTGGTCGGCATTTTTGCTGATAGTATAACTGTGTATAGGACTAAATTGAAACAATTCTTTACGTGTCAACTAAATGGTAATGGATTTATAAATTTTTCTTTTTCTTCTTTCTGTTTAAACTTCGCTTTTTAATTTACACAAATATATTGCATGTACTTGAATCTTTTTAACTGCATATCTGTCTTATGGGATTTTTTATTTTATATTTTGTATATTTTATAAAAGCCCATAAGGACCTTAAATAAATAAACAAATAATTATTTATACTCAACATCAATTTTTAATACTAATATTTTATTTTATTTTATAAAAAAACTATATCTAGTGCGCTTTGTAACAAGCTAAAAGCTGATAATATAAAGAGCTTGATATATTGTAAAGGTCTATTCTCTCGAGTCAATCGGAGTGCTTGGTACAGTTGCCAGCAAACTTCTTGAAATTTTTTGACGTAGTGGGGGAATGCGCAGAAGACAAAATTTGGGTCTCTTTGGTGGAATGGTACATGCGCAAACTTCCCCCCACTACGCCGTAAAATTTCAGGATGTTTGCCGGCTACTGTAGTAAGTATCCCCACCTGTTAAGCCAGGGACCGAGGTTCTTTACTAAGATTTTTAAGATTTATTTTACCAAATTTCTGATAAATAAGTGATCATTTTGAACCAGAAAAACGCGCATGGTACTTGATATAAAAGGGGAAATCTATTTTATCAAATTTCTGATAAATGAACGATCATTTTGAACCAGAAAAAATTGAGAAATATTCAATATTAATAAATGAATAAGGTTTTAAAGTTTTTTGTTGATTTTAAAACGCTTTTTATTTACATAAAGAGATGGTTTTAAACAGTATGTTCTATTTATTCCCGTATTTGGAGGCTTTAATCACTTAATAAAAGCTAGTTTAAAAAAAAATTAATTATTATATAAAAAGAAATATTCCATGTGGCAATAAATGATGCCGCTGCCAACAGCATTCTGTTTTATAATTACGTCACGCAATACGCGTGGAATTCACTTTGAGACTATAAAAGTATCAGCGAAAAATCAATATAAAATAAACTACTGTCAATTTTATCTACATAAATATCCCTAACGATAAGCTAATTTATTTTGATATGAATACAGCATTACATACTTAAATAAAAACCCCCGACAGATGAAAATCAATTTTAAATATATATTTTATTCATATTTTATCTGCTCTTGGATCAATAATATTAGCTGCTGCAAACTTTTTTGGGCTACTTTTGGGCTGTTTCAAGGGCCACTTACTGCCAGTGTAGTGTTGTGGGAAGTATCCAAAAATCCGGTGCGAGCGAGAAATTTTTGGTTAGGTTTATAGAAGTTATGTTTAATTTCCATAGAAAAGAGATATAATTCGCCTCTGACAGTTCTAAAATCATAGACAGGAGAAATACAATATTGCGATACTTACGGTCGGTCAAAAAAATTTATAAGACGAGCGTTGGTAATATTAACTAACCGTTCATTAATTGGCAATTCGTTCATTAATTGTCGATTTACTAACGGATATTTGGTCTTTTGTTTATAAGACTTAATACATTAACTACAAGATAAGCTTGTATCATATATATATATATATTATAATATAAACAAAGTATATAAACAAAAGTATATAAACAAAGCTACAAGATAAGCAAAAAAAAAAACTACAAGATACCAATACAAAAAATAGAATAGAATAACTTATTGAAGAGACTCAAATTACTCACCTTATATGATAGAAGAAAAATTTGTGATATACTTCTTCTTTACAAATTTGTAAATAATATGTTGGACAGCCCGGACCTTGTAGCGTGTATCAATTATAATATCCCGTTCTTCCATAGAAGTCGACAAATTGTCACATTTCATTGCCAAAATTCCAGAACGAATTACCAGTCAAATGCCGTAATTAGCCGAATATTAAAGACTGGTAATGAATTTGGTTATATGCTTGATGTTTTCAACGACAGTCTAGTGAAAATAGTGTTTATACTTAAAGAGACAATACTATTTCATTACTAACTGCTGTTAATACATACATGTAATGATGTGTAATATATATATTTTTTAAACACATTACTGCTCTGTATTTTTTATATTTTTAATGTATTTTATATTTATATTTTTAATTTTTATACTCATATTTTAATGCTTATACCTGATACTTTTACTGCTTATACCTTTAATTGCCTATACATGTATACATGTACCGACTTGATATATTTTATATTTTACCGCTCGCTTCTGATATTGTTTAATGTATATAGTTGGCGAACTGAATGTAGTATTTTAGCATAGTTGAATAACATCGCCGGTGTGAGTCAATACCTGGAAGTGAAGTGTCGGAGCGTCGCGCGCGGCCGGAATAGCGATCAGCCGCACGAGGGCAGACTGCCTGGCTGCGGCTCGGCGGCCACAGACTCCGGCTCCGGAGATCCTCGACTAGGATGCGCTTTGTACTTTGTATCACAAGGAGCCAAACAAACGCCATTAAGGCCAGCAACGACCGGGAACACCCATTATTTAATACAAAATTCCCGAAAATCATTAAGGCCAATAATGACCACAGTACCCAAATTTAGACTTTAACTTACCAGACCTCACTTGGTAATAGGCTTCCGATACGAACGGACGTGTTCGCACTGCCCCTCGTGACGGAAATTTATTAACAAGCAACCTGAAGATGCCTGTTGTGATTCAGGCGAAACCTCGGTTGACGAATGGTCCTTCTGAGGACCAGATTTTGGCGCGGGTTACCCCCAAAGAAATCAATACTAACATTTCTAACACCCGTGAAAACCTTCATTATAACATATATATATATATGTATATATATTAATATATACATATATACAAGTTATATATATGAAAAGAAACCCGTGGTTCCCAACCCGCCAAGTTTTCTCCACAACCAGCCACCCACTGTGTTATGGTAGTGGATAGTCCTTGGTGTCACATCGAAAATATGCGAGTGTGGTGGGGATGGCTGTGCGTGCGTGGGAGTGGGTGACAAAAGTGTGCTTTCTAGCACATTGTTTTGTTATGGGAAGGCCGCAAATGGTTCAGATTGTTTTAAAACAGGTGCGCTGACTGTGTTGTTGAGTCTAGAAGGTTCCGGAAGAACCTGCTCTAGAGAGTTCTGGAAAGAGAAGGTTCTAGAAAATTCCCGAAAGTTCTGTAAGGTTCTAAACTGAGTGGCGGAATGTGTCGGTGTGTCTAGAAGGTTCCTGTACATTCGAAATTCTGTTCTGAAGGAATATGTTCTAGAAGGTTCGCGAAAGTTCTATGACGACCCAAACAGTGTTCTAAAAATCTACGCGTGCGAAGCCGCGCGGGCACAGCTAGTTATAGTAAAATTTTTGATTTATCGAAATTTTTTATTACTCCCTTCCAACTCGGGCTCAACGCGTAGGGTAAGAGCTAAACCTGTTTTAATTAGGAAATGAGAAAACGGTTATGATAAAAACTTGGTTTTTATAGGTTAGTTTTTACCCTTCCGAGTTCATGGAAAATATAAAACATAACATGTTTATAACAATGAGGTAGTTAGTACAAGTGTCACAGCTATAGAGCTGAGGCACTTGTAGCAGTAGATTAGTCTCACTTAGTACTCGTTACTCATGGGCGATGCATGTATTAATACTGAATAACATCGATTATTTACTTATTTCATTTAATTTATTTTAAATGAGACACTAACAGAATAGTAGGTAGGTACAAAAAATATAAAAAACAAAACATAACTTATTACACACTCGACCCAATATCCCCACTACAAGTGCCTTCGGCCTGCGCCAGCAACACGCATAAGCTATACGTGTATTAACGAAATGCGTTCACGCTTGCATTTTTTTGTTGTCTTTTTACTGCGGAGTTGTGAATAAACAACAGGACATTTAAGTTGATCGGTGACTGGAGACCCGCCGCATTCCCAGGACCGAAATTAGCAAAAAAGAGACGTCAACACAATTCTACACTTACCGAATTACGATCCCGAGCGAAGCCGGGCCAATCAGCTAGTATAATATACTAGAAGGGATGAATTTGGTAAATTCCATCATATTACGCCAAATTTAAATAATGACAAATTTCATGACTAATAGATCTAATAGATTTCCAAATGCTGGGGAGAATCGAAGTGTAACGGAGCTCATAACATCGGAGAAATATTTTTTGTTCGAAGTACATAATTATACCTCACCTTTATTAAACCAAATTATTTAACTTACAGGTATTTTTAGTTCTTTAGAGATTCTCCGCCATGATCCGCGCTGACGGTCACGCAGTTGAATCGCTTTGGTCCCACAAACATTTATGGTCACGTATCAAATTGACAAAATTTTCAAAATCCATCGTACGAAATCGTAAAAATTTCCGAACAAATCCGGATCGTGTCGGACGTCGCATCTATATGTGCGTACACTCACTACTAAATCGTGTACAGTGTGCGATTTTCAATAGTACTTCGAAGGTCAGAAATGTACTTGCGTACTCGTGCGTATACGTACTACTCAATTTCGTACGAAAACGCATCCAGTGTGCGGCCGGCCTAAAGGGCGACCAGGCTAGAGAGGCCCGACAAAACTCCATTCACTCCCACTCCCACCAAACGCTCTGTAAGTTGATCAATTAAACAGGCAGAAGACCCTGAGGATGGAGTAGCGATGCCGGTAGTGTTTACATTAGCGACGACCACTTGAGGAGTGGATCCACGTATCTGTTTAAGATTCACGCCTCGAGGATCTTTGACGTGTTTTCGCGGTGAATGCCTGATTCAACTAAACTGGTAGCAAACTCTTCCGAAAATCCAAAATAGATTAATAGTTACCTGCTCGGCTTAGCAATGTCGGGCGGCAGACTCCGCCGGTCCGGCCCTGCCGCTCGCTTAACTTCAATCAGACGTATTGACGGATGACTTTTCATCCGCTCACTGATGAAAGGGAATGCAATTCTTGAGTCGTGTTAAAAATCTAAAATAAACATAACTCTCGAGCTCCTTACATCATATACATTTTATTCGGTACTCAGGAAAATTGAACGGGAGTTTTAAGAATTTTTACTCCTTTATTTTTAATTCATAGCGTCTGCTTGCTCGCTTGTTTGCCTGATGAAAAAACTTATCCCCTTTTCCGTGATCCTATCGAGCTAAAACTTTGCAGGCAGACGAGTTGAGCGCACAACCAGACATTATGGTGCCACATCCCGTTATAATTTATTACAAGCCTTAAGTCATTGCGTAGCAGAAACTAAAGTAAAGAAATCACTTACACTATAATATAATAACACCAACCGCAACTAACTAAGTATAATGCTCGTAGCACACCTCCGCTGCGAAACCCCAGTAGTGAAACCGCTGCAGGAATTAATGATAAGAAAATTTAAAAAAAAAGAATAAAATTACAAAATAAATAAAAATAGTTATATTATATATTTATTGACCGAGTGTATGGTGATCACCTATAAAATCATCCTCACAATGCCTTAACCAAGACGCGAGTAACTAAATGAAGAAATATTCTAAATAAAATAATGTTTTAAAAAACGTCTAAATAATTTTTTTTCCACAATTTATTAAGCTACGAAGCGTGCAATTCCAAGTTCAAGGTTATTTATGCGGAAAAGGGGCGTCTTGCACGACAAACAGGAGCAGGTATTACAGGACTGATATCGCCAAATAATTCGGAAGGATTCTTTTTGTATCGCAGTATACTGTAAGGCACCTACTAAAACTGGTTCAGCTCGTAGTTACCGGGGCCGGTTATTCCGCTTCATCTCATATTCCGGAGTATCCAGCTTGAATCGTTTACTAGATGTTTTATTGGATCGTGTTAAAAATTTAGCACCATTTAAAATTACAAAGAATTAATTTAAACTTAAACGTGGCTCGGGTCTGCATGTTAAATATGTCGTCGTGGCAAGGCGCGCAGCTAAATGGGTTCATTTGGGTGTAGGATCTCCTCGGCCGCGTATATCCTGGTCGCTCTCCTCCGCTGCTGCCAGGGCTGGCCGCCGCTCCCGGCTCCGGCCCAGCTGATTCAGCGCCTCGCGGGTTCGGCGAAGCGAGAGTCGGAGCGCCGCCCTGCGTGCTGATTAGCTGATTAGCGCGAGGAACATGATTCATCGCCGCCTCGCAGCCTCTAGTACAGGTGAGGGGCGTAAAAGAAATGCAGCGATATCCGAAGAAATTCTAATTGTTATTAATTCAGAATGTGCCGAATTCGAGATTTTGTAGGAAATATAGGTCTGTCGCTACCAATATCATGTTTCCAAATCTAGAGATGTGACTTATCGAAGATACAAGTATTTGAAATACAGATACAAGATGCAAAATACATATTTTCATCTTGTATCTGAAATACTTTTTTGAATATTCATCTTGTAACTTGTATTTGCGTACATTCTTTTGGTATCTTAGTATTTTGTAATTAAAACCTTAAAAATATAATATTTTGTTTTACACATTTGCGCGATCAACGCGATTTATTCGTAAATAATTCACGTAAAAAAATAACTTCCCTTTTTATGTTTAAGATAAAGATAAAAGTATGTTATCTTTAAAAAGTATTTGGTATTTGGATAGAAGAGTGTGGCGTTCAATCCTCTCTGCCTACCCCTGCGGAGAAACGGCGTGACGGTTACTTAGTTAGTAAGTTA
The DNA here is from genome assembly GCA_016648135.1 of Agrypnia vestita. Taxonomy (NCBI): domain Eukaryota; kingdom Metazoa; phylum Arthropoda; class Insecta; order Trichoptera; family Phryganeidae; genus Agrypnia; species Agrypnia vestita. The sequence goes on along the minus strand of JADDOH010003425.1, from coordinate 141,078 downwards.
GTAAATATCAATAAAATCGAAATAAATATGTACAGAAAAATAAATATAATCGCCAAAAATTGTGTGTCTATCGACGAGCTAAAAAGAAGACAAGCTGGCGTCTGGATTCACTAACGGGCCTGTTAGCCTCCACCCGGCACGGCCCTGTTGGAAGCCTCCCGACATTTATCACAAGAAAAGCGCGAGAGCGTATGTTCTTCTATTAGTTTTTGTCGCGTTTTTCCAAATCAATATCTAAGTACCACGGCCGCGCAGTACCGAGAGCTTCCCGAAGAGGTTTCCAGTTTATCCGGGAGCATCGGGAGCATCGGGGCCAGCGCGTGTCGGCGTTGCTTAGGAGACTCGAGTCCTCGGAAGCGGTGGGCGAAGACATTCGCGGCACGAAAAGTATCTCGCGGAGCTGGCCGGGCGTCTGGCGATCTGTAATTTCTCGGAATTTGTCGGCGTGATATTATTTCGCAAGTTCATTACTTGCGCGGTTCATTCCGCGCCTGATTTAACTCCTCGCATTGTTTAGAAACCATCCTGATTGACTCTCGCGCATATTTTAAGATGCGAGCGTGACGGCCATCACGTACGCCGAGGTGAAGCCCGGGTTCGGGACGAAGGTTCGCGTTGACCGATGCCCACCGCGAACACGGTTCGCGGGAAACATGATACCGGAGACCAAATTACCGGAAACGACTTGTCGGTCGAGAAGATACTCTTCGCGCATCGAGCCACGTGTTCACTAGGGAACAAATTGTCCCTCAACATCACGCGCGGCACAGAGTCTACGTGACGCTGCAACGTCGCGCACTGTTCCGCGACGTCGCGCGCAACATAGCGCGGCATTTCTACGTGCCGCGGCAACGTTGCCATGCGCACGGTTCCCGAGCGAGCGCACCGCGACATCGGACCGCGCGTCAGTACCACGTGGTATGATGACAAACTATGACATGCGCTACAGTTACATAATATGCTATATGATATGATATAAAACAGCGTATTCCGTAATATTGTGTCTTGCTTGGCTATGGAAGACTCGATCATTTGTAATAAATTTTCAAAAAGAGTTGTTGTCATTCGAATAAAATTGACAAATGATCCGTCATTCGAAGATATAGACTGTCCATCCTTCTTTTCCTTTTCAGTAAATAATTTCGTACCCACCACCTTTTTCTGCTGTTACGTTTCGGTAAACTCGTTAGAATAAATATGTACGCGGCACTAATCATCATAACCCTTTTGGGCGACATTTCCGCGTGATATGTGAGTCCCGGTGTGTACACGTCAAATGCCCGTGTCATTGTCCCCGAAACATGAGCGTAGATGTTGATTCGACATGCCGCGCGGAATGTTGCGCGATTTGTCCCCTAGTGAATGGGCTTCAGTGTAAAAGTTGCGAAGCACGCACACTTTCTGATTCGACTCAAATTTTGCATACTTATGCTCTAGATGCTCTAGGAAATGTTGCCTATGATACCGGCGGGTAACATAGGCAACATTTCCTCCCTCCCCTTTTACCCCTTCCCCTCCCCGTGATATATTTTCGATGCAAATTTCTACCGTTCGACCGATCGGTCTCAACATTTGGAAACATTTTCTTTAGGACAGGTTTCAGAAAAACGATTTAAAATTTGTATACTTTAAAATAAAACTCGACAATTATTTTGTACTTACGCAAAGTCGTCGATGCCAGGGCCATATAGCAAAGAGCTTTCATCAAGAATATTTAGAGCATCTTTTTGTCCTTGTCTACGCAAAACTCTTCCGATACAATAATGATACTTATACAATAAATCATCAGATGCCCGAGCAGGTATAGAAAATCGGTCTGAGCATCGCTCAAATGTTCATAACTTCGTCAATTTTGCTCCGATTGACTCGAAGTTTTGATACAATATTTGTGCAATGTTATACATTAATTTAAAAAATTAAAAATAAATGCAAAAATTAAATACCTTACCCCCCCCCTTAAATTGTACATAATTTGTTTCAATTCATCTATCCCTCAATTTGACATAAGAACTCGTACACACTGAATTTGCGTGCGGAAATTGCAGAGGCCGGCTCGACACCGTCAAACCCGAGGTAGGCGAGCTGTCATAGTCTGATAAGCGAGCACAATACGATAGGTTCTTTTGAGTCTTAAGTGTTTACACCGAATCACTTATAATTACATACCTAAAAATTAAATAAATTACAAAAAATTTTATTCCCGCAATATACTAGGCATACGTTAATTATCAAAAATGTATTCACTTGAAATAAGTGTTGCAGTATTATAAATAATATATCGTCGACCATCTTGATCGAATAGCAATCATAAAGATGCTCAATTAATAAGTTGACGAATGATTGATTACTGAATTGAAAATAAGAACTCTTTATTGATTACGATTTTAGGTATGTAATTGAAATGCCAAAATGGGGCTTCTCGTAAATATTTATTTATTTCATATTTTTTCCATGTTTTTAAAGAAAATATTTTTTTCACCATGCCAAAAATGATTAAAAGTGATAATCGGGAAATCATTCACTGCAAAAACGACGTAATTATCAGATATTCTTTTCAAAACAAAAAACTTCATTCGACATTAATTAAATGTGGCTGTTAAGTTGAATAGTTTCGAATCATTTGAATAAGGAACCGTTTTAGGCCAAAAATCGTTAAAACACGAAGGTGGGTAGTCACTTGGACTTTTATTGAAAACGCACACGTTTTTTGAATTGTCGCATACGTCCGCGATGCTGCGGCGATAAATATCGTGAGACGTCGACCCCTTCCCTTCCCCCTGATATATTTTCAATGCAAATCTGTACCATTCGACCGATCGGACTCAAAATTTGAACTTATTCGTTAGGACTCGGCGGATAACACAAGATACATTTTCCTCCTTCTCTTTTACCCCTTTCCCTCCCCTTGATATATTTTCGATGCAAATCTATACCGTTCGACCAATCGGACTCAAAATTTGTAAACTTATTCCTTAGGACCCCGCGGGTAATAAAAGTGACATTCCTCCCTCTTTTTTTATCTTTTACCTTCCCCCTGATATATTTTCGTTGCAAAACTATACTGTTCCGAATCAGACCTTTGTTTACCCCCACAAATTTATTTTCAACTTAATCCTTAACCCGTGCAACGCCGGGTACGAACAGCTAGTTATTTATTTATTTATTTAACGCCCTTATGGGCTTTTACAAATATTCAGAATATAAATTTAAAAATAAATGTCATAATACAGATAAAAGGTACAAATAATAATAGTTAAAAGGTAAAATAATAATACAGAAAAACATAAGACAGGTAAAATAATAATATGGTTAAAGGTACAAATAATAATAGTTAAAAGGTAATATAATAATACAGAAAAATTTATTATCTATTTCCGTTTATTTATAGCATAAATTTTGATTTTTCGAAAAATTAACGATTTATATATTGTTTAATTTTCGAGCCCGAAGTGTGGAGTTGGCGCAAAACCTGTTTCAACGATTTCAACGAAAAACAAGTAGAAATGGACAAAAACCATCACGTATGTGCGGCAAATAGAATGAAGATGCGGAGTATAGAAATTGTAGAAATTTATTACGTTTTAACTGCTTCAAGGCAAATTCAAATTCACCCAACTGTTGTGAAACACTTAATAGACTGATTTGATGTACAACAAGCCTGCAGTGAGGTATACTCGGGTACCACAAAAAGAGAGATGGATCCGAAGAATTTGATATTTTCTTATATTATTTTCATGCAAATGTTGTGTTGCCACATCTCTAAGTGTTATCGTATTACATTACCTACTTATAAACAAAAGTGTACTTTACATTTTATACAACATATACGTTAACTGTGTATAATACTTACAAACATTAGTGCACGAATGTACCTACACCGTGTTACAGATATTTTGTGCACCACGCACCAACAGGATACTATATAACCACAGGTATCGTGCAGAGCGCAATATGTTATTCAGAAGTCTAGTAAAAAACCACGAATAATAACAACTGTATAAAAGCGGACCAAAATGTGTTTTGTTTCCTCCAAAACAGTTAACAAATAATTTGGCAAATGCAGTATATAATGAGAATGCCTTCAAAATTGAAACTGTTTTTATATTATGTACCTACTTGTTTATTTATTGAATAAAATTGTGTTTTTCTTCATTATTTTATGTGAGTAAGAACCCGCCAACTTATATTTTAATTATCGAAAATTTTGAATGAAGAAATGTTTGGAACACACATATTTCGTCGCTGTATATGTAATTAAGCCTATGTGCCGCTTTAGTGCATTCTGAAATAACGAATGAAACTGTTTTAAAAAATAATTGCGCAGACTAGATTTATAAAAAATATCTTAAATAATTACTAGGCAGACTTGCCAGATGGACGGAAATGTTTTTTTTAGTATATCTCTATTATTTATATGAAAAATTGACAAATTGATTCATTCATCTGAGAATGTATTAAACGGCATATAGGCTTAATTATACAGCGACGATTTGTAACTTTATATTTTGTTTTGCAAAAATAAATGTCCATAAGGCATAAAAGGGAAGATTCTCAGAAAAGCGGCAGCATTTTAGAAATTTTTCGAATATTTCGTGCCAGTTTTTTAACCTTTATTCCTTTTGATCGCTATTTTTGAATCCTTATTTCGAACGATAAAAGAATCAGCCTTTAAAGTTTATTGGTGGAGTTTAAAATCATCGTGTTTTATTTTCAATTTGCTGGTGGTTCCAGCCAGGATCCGGGAAGAGATTTGAGAGTCGTGTAGACATTGATCAGTCTCTTACAGTATTAAATAATGGAGACAATTATCACGGAAAGGTACCCATTATGAAGGGCAGAAATGTTAATTGCGGAGTTGGAATTGCGCGAGATGAGGCTGGCAGAAGACATTCTCGAGTGCGAGATGAGATTCTGGCTGCGTGTTGCGGGTGCGTGGTGCTGAGGAGTCTCCGAGGAATACCGATGGCCCTTCAGGCCACCGACTGCTTCCACTATAAGCGTGTAAGCTAATGCAATGTTTTTCGACAAGTAATCGATCGAACAACATTTGTTTACTTAATTACGTGTCATCTTACGTTCAATCATAACATTTCTCGTAAGAGCCTCCAAATCTTAACAAAATCAATAAAAATATTTTTTTAAACAAATGCTATTTTTTCATACTATTGTATTTTGCTATTACTTTATTTATTATGAATATAATTATAAAAATTAACTTACTTTATCACCACTTAATTTTTGGTAAAAATCAACTGGTTTCGGAAACAACATTTCTTCGTCAGGGTATACTTAATACTAATTAAACTTTACAAATTATGAACAATCATATCTCGGTGTCAAGTGTCCAAATGGGGGTAAATAGCGAGGGGTGCGAAATAAACAGGTGATTGGGTGAAAGGGGCTATTTATTCTTGTTTTATAGGCCCTTTGGGCTTTACATTTGTGCATTATAAATACAAATATGTTTAAAAAAATGTTTAAATTATGAAATATAAGATAAAAATTAAAATCACAGGTGCCTAACTCAACTTTGCATGCACACTTGTTTATTTAGAACAGCATACCTATTTTTATACTATAATATATACTACAGGTAATAAAAAATAATAAATACAAATTTTAATTTGTTTCCAACCTTCTGCCATCTCTGTAAACATGAATTCTTTATAAAATTATCATGATATCTCGTGCCACAACGATAGACGTGCGGTTGTTCTTGAATGGAATTTTTGAACATTTAATTGTGTAAAGTGATCACTTAAGCCAGCCTTAAGACATGTCGTAAGCCCTATAAACGCAAGAAAGACTTAACATACAAACTTTTCTATTTAAATAGCTTCGTCTGAATGATATTACTATAATATATGTGAGTTATTAAAGTTGCGTCGTTATCGAAATCTAGTTAGAATGTCTGTATATGTATGCAGATTGAGGTGCCCAGTATGTTATAATTATTATTTTTATTTTGTGAGTACAAAGTATCTGGCACACCAATTTTCTTACGCAACGGTAAAATATAAAGCCTGTCTCGTCCCAGTGAGACAGGTATAATTCAATGTTAATGGTATGATTAAACTGGTAGAGATAAACTCAACAAGGCAGGACTGGGTGAGACCCGCGAGGCCTCGTCGAGTGTCAAGTCCCCCGCGACTGCATGTCGAGATTAGCCGCCGATAATTAATTACTGACGCATTCGACACAGCTGATAAACCAATCCTGTCGGGTCTTGCTTCACTGTCCGCGCTTCGCTCACATCTTCCGATAAAATGCGGCACTGAACTAAACATACTACTAAAACGCGACGTGACGCCACGCCACGCCACTAAAGTCAGTACATATCAATCTCATATGTAATACGGTCAGAAACAAATAGATGAAACGCCATGTGATGAAACGCACCCCCACGCGGTAACATCCAGACGATCCAGATCGGCGTGTTGCCGGGAGAGGGGGCGCCTGTTAACACTCCTGTTGACACCCGACACCACGAGTCAGTCTTTCAAGAACATTCTTGGTTTATAGAATTTTTTTGTTAGTTTTTGTTAAAAATGTGGGATGAGCAATTGATAGAATTTGTAAAATGGTACCCAGTATTATATGATATCAGTTCAGGCCAAAACCGTGATCATAGGATTAGAAATAATGCTTGGGAAGAATTTTTTTTTATTCAACTTCAAATGACCCTGCTAGATGAATAGTGTAGTCCTAACAAATAAAGAGTTTAGTAGCAAAAACATATATTTAGAGTCGTACATATCTGTCGCGAAACGAAATCTAGTATTCTATAATTCCATGGTTAAATCTCTTGGTCGCGGCTAACATTGTAATCGCCCAATGTGTGTCCTACTAAATAAACTATGCGAAGAAGCAGAAACTTAGCGTTAAATCTAGTATTATCATATTTCATTTAGTACGTAGTTAAACTAAACATTTTCTTATACGATGACAGTGACAATAATTTTCTGTACGTATGAAGGCTGTAGGGCAGCCTGGAAAAAGAGCAACGCGCCTGCCTTGAATGACCCAGCTAGATAGTGGTCACTACCGAAAATTCTATTAGTTACTGTAGCTGAATAAGTCTACTATAAAACATCATTCTAGAGGATAATCTTCTATACGATTTCTTCGTACGAAATATGTTTCTATAACCTAATTACCGAGACTATACTATTTTGCGCCAGAGCATCGACTATAGAGATTTTGAATATGAGTACGTTAATAATTAACATATTTCACTAACTCTGATTCGATTTCCGCATTGATGTTAATATCTAACGCTATATTTGCATTTACGATGTTTAAATGCCAAATAAGTGTAGCTATTCTAAATTCTGTACGACTGGGTCGAAGTAAAACACATCATTGTATTTCTAAGGATGCTATCTATTACGCGGCAGTAACACCACAAGCTGGCGTCTGACAATTATGAACCGTTTCCGACTCATAATGGGATTAGGCGCCGACAGACAATTCTAGACGTTCTTTCTAAAATTAATAATTTCTCCCAAACCTCGATAAATATAATCTATATTGTCACTTTCAATGAACACGACTCCGTATGAGAGATCGAATGCTTCGTGCGAGGTTCTAGCCGTTATTAAGTCTACGCGCATCCACTAAACCCGCTACGGAATTTCAGGCGGCACATAATTGAATATTCGGATCTATACTAAATTAAAGAACCTTTACTGGGAGGCGTATTTTATTGCGTGGGATTTTAACAGTATCTGAACTGATTATATTAACCACGATATATTCTAATTCTCTATAGTTACTGTTTACGAAAAATTTCTTCGTTTTATGGCACACGATCGTTCTAGTGGTTAGGACTCCCCAAATTGCGTCGAGGGTAAACCCGAGATTCTACAAGCCACGTTGGTCTATTATACGAAAACAAGAGAATTTTATGTATTAACCTAGTACCCTCGTGGATTCGTCACAATGAATACATCTAAATTATGAAGCGTGGACGTTAGCGTTGTTTTCGAAATTGTCATACTTTAAAATCGCAGTCATTTAAATGGGAGAAATACATGTGATATTAAACAAGAATAAACAATGAAAGACATATTTATAAATTGCAATATTTCCCTGGTAACTTTTAAATCACTGTACGTAAAGCTTTTCACATATAATAACAAGGAAAATGGAATAAATATTAATAATTTCTAATTACTAAAATGCAAGATCGAAGCGAAACTTCTCCAAATGGTTCAATTAGGAAAATATCTCGGGGATCGTCAGTTCGTGGAGGATGATTAAATCAGCCCGTGATTCTATATTTATTGAAGAAAGACTTCTTCCTTTTGTTATAAATATACCGCGGATACTTGATCTGGGGGGGATAGAGCCCCTAGCCCGCTCAGATCCCGATGGCCTTCTACATTTTTGATCAAGGCCTCTCGTTCCCTCTTGGAACTCATTGCATCCCGTGATACTTCCCCTCTCCGAAATGGAGACCATAAATCGCCTCTTTTGCGGCCACGGTGAGGTGCACACCTTTCTGTTACACATATTCCAATAGAATGTTGAGTCTTTCTTTTAGACTTTGTCACCGGGTCAATACTTCTTTTGTACTATTTGAAGACAATGGTTGGCCTTTCTTTTAGGCATCGACGGAGTGTATCAAAATATGGAACAACCTCTTCGTGTTACGAGAAGGGCGTGCCATGGTAGTGCATTTCGTGAAGATAACAATGGTCAAATAAAAGGTGTTAGTAAAATCCTATCCTATACTTGAATTTATGAATTATACTTTCTAATCCTGTCTACCGCTTGGCTGGCGAAATAAGAGAGTATTTACTTCCAAAGTTTCACAACATCCATACATGGAAATCCTCCTAGGCGAATATCACGACGTTGGACTCTGCGGTCTGGGTGCCGATAGGGTGACTTCGTAACTGGTCGGATTGTGACTATCCCGGTCTACAAGGAGGTTCTACTTTTAAAGACACCCTACAGGTGTTTGCGCTAGTTCCAAGCCCACTTCACGTATTGCTAACAACGATTTCACCCTGTCCGATTACACAACCCAGACATCCACCGATCTCTAGTCGGACCTCCCCACTCTGCCCATACTGTCACACGAAATCCCTATATAACCCGATTGTATAGCGAAAATTATAAACAAAATAAACGGATAAAGTAACTAAAGTATTTCAGTTGATTATGTGATTCTAAATAAAAATAAAAAGATAATATGAAGAAAGGATTTCAATTGATTATGCGATTCTAAATAAAACGAAATTATGAATGCGGTGATTTTATTTTAAATGCGATCTATAGAGTTACGAAACCCGTGGTTAGTATAAATAAGCTACATAAATCCCCGTTGAATTCTCCGCAAAAGCAATATACAAAATCGAATCATCGTCTCTAATAAATATACCATAACAGAGCAAATAGATAATAAGATAAATAAAAGTCTTAACTTTGGTTGTCTTGCGAGCTTCATGTAGCCCTCTTGCTTGTTCCTTCGAGTGGACAAAATTAATTCCTCGTTTCGGATTCTCTTCAGGGTCCGGCTGCGATTAATTGGTTGTAGATCGCTAGCAAAATTGGCAGCACCTCCGGTCTGTGAATGGCCAGTGAACGGTACCCACCGCTTACCCAGGACCGTTCTAAGAGCAAAAGCTTCCATATCGGTCCTACTCAATCGTCTCCAGGTTGACATTTTTTTCTACTAACAAGCAGGACCGTGCCGCTCCGCACCTCCGGTCTATTATTTCCTGAAAAACCTAGTAAGGTACCCAGCTCCCGTCGCCCTATATACTCGTGGTTCGCAGCGGAAGACAAAGCCGCACGCCATCATAATTACATTGATCACCATCCAATTGTAAAATGCCATACATTATTGAAATAATGTTGACATTATTGAAATAATGTTGACATTATTGAAATAATGTTGACATTATTGAAATTTACATTAACACTATTGACTATTCAATACATACAACACTAAAAAACATTATTGAAATAAATAAATTGAAATAAATAAAATGCCATACATATTGAACAAATGTCACTAAACGTTTCGATAATAACCTACAAAAAAGGAACCATAAAAATTAATGGAATATTCTAGCTGGTTCCTTCCCAAAATACACCGAAATGGTGAATGCGAATAATAAATATCGACTTTAAATTACGGTAGTGAAATATCATGTTCTGTTATATAATTTTAACGTAATTTCTAAAAAAACGTGATATCGCTCCATCATTTGAGGACGCACGCCCTATACCAAGTCGTATTATTAACAATGCTCAACAATAGGTACATACACATTACAATTATAAAAAACCGGGAAATACAAAAAATAGCGTCAATTACAATCATAATGCTAACAACGTTATGCAGTTATACATAAAACAATCTCGTAAATGACTTGCATCCTTGTATTTGAGCACTTGTGTGTTTGGTGATGTTGAGAAATGAAATAAATTAATTGATACACAATTGTAAAATGTCACGGAGTGCGCGGCGGGACACGTGACCCATCCCCCTCCGCTCCTTACTTTATCTTTAGCTCGGAGGAGTGTCGCCGTGTGGACGCATCTCGACAATTACAAATATGCTTTCAAAATTAATCTTTTTAATTTATTTTATTTTCGCTCAATGTGAAGTAACGATTTTTAGGAACTGTGTTTCTCAACACAAAACAGTTTAGATAAGTCACTTACTCGTGTATCTGAAATAATAATAAATAAATAAATGCCTACCTAAAAGTAGTCACCTACAACCAGCTTTAAGCAATTAAGCTTTAGTGTCACTTTACAATATCGTCAGATTTCATCTAGTTGTGTAACTTCATTAGTGAGACATATTTTTATCTACACGTTGATATAAAGATTCGCTGCTATACATTTGAGAGGAGCAATCCCTATCATCAACCGATCTAAATACATTGTGATATCGGCCATTATTGTAGGGGGCGGGGTGTGGTGTAAGTAAGTTGTTTAAAATTGTTTTCTCTGACTTAAAAATATTCTGGATCTCTGCCGTTTCCAAATTGATCGTTATTAATATCTTACCCTAACTTACTTAATGCGCGATTAATGTCAAATTCAAAACGCAATAAAATAACTTACCGAAACTTATTAATTCTCCGGACAAAATTAACTCCACCGAAAATAATTATTGACGAAAAATATTACGTGCGAGTGCGGGTCCAATATCCTGTAAAATTACAAAACTTTTCCACCCGCACACAACTTAACTCCTCGTTTACATCAATAATAATATTGCAAAAAAACCCTATTCAACTCAAAAACTAAAATTAACAAATTAGAAATAAGCGTAAAATATGTAATGACTTGTGGAGACTGCGACAGAAAAAATATTGGCCAAACTGCAATAAATATTACTAAAAGATTATTATAAATTATAATAACTTTGCTACCTCTACTGAGTTTAATATATTTTATATATTATATTTTCACTAGGTACTTAAGTATACAGGTGGAGTATTAAATTCTGATTTTCTGTATTATATTCTGATTTTGTCGAAACTTAAGTAGTGAAAATATAAAATATATTAAACTCAGTAGAGGTAACAAGGTTAATATAATTTAAAATCATCTGTCATCATGAATTATCTCTACAAGAAAACACCAAATCCATCAATAATATTAAACACTACTCCAACAGTACAACTATTTCTTGGTATTATTATTATTATCAGTTTAATATTACATACAGTTTTATTGCAATTTTTTTTCTAGTCTATTATAATAATAAGGATACGTTAATTTTATCGCTGTACCTACCTCTCCAAAAACTGTAGGTACTCTTACGCTTGGAGAGAGGATTTTTAATCATGTAATCGTAAAAAATCACTCTTTTGGTAGTCGTAAACTAAAAAATCTCTTTTTTTCAGTTGATTCAGCAACATTGTTGATTGACAAATAAAAATTAATTAAAATTTTCTTGACTCAATACTTTCTAAGGCAATAATTATGAAAAACTTGGAAACAGCAGAAATTTAGAATATTTCAAATTAGGTGAAAACCCTTTTAAATAATAATATGATATTATAATATTCCTCTATTCTTCTCCATTATTGTCTATATTCGTGTTAATGACAGACAAACAATCTCTTCCCTGCCCTTAGAGTTAATGCAGATTTACAATTATTTAAATATTTGTCGACATATTTTTTCTAGCATTACATTATTTTAAATAATTCTAGCCTCCTGTGCCGTACCTACAACTGAAAGAGGTTCTTCAATATAATTAATTATACGTAGTTTAATCGTGTAATAAAAATTTAATTTATATATCTCATTAATATTTCCACCATTTTCAAATTAGTAATCCAAGCGCTCGCGCCGTGTAAAACAGGAAAATCATTCGGAAAATATAGTGCTCCAAACGAGGCTCGAACCCGCGATCACTCGATTACTACGCAATATTTCTTTCGCAATAAATCCAGCAACCGGGGAACTAGATTAATTAGCATTTGTTAATATTAAAATGTTGGAGGGCACGCCTTCTTCGTTCTTTTATCAACATAGAAAGAGTGTAAAGACGCTTCATTTATTCCCGCCGCCGGAAAATCTTATATAATATTTTCCTATAAATATAAATTTATTTCAGGTTAAGACGGTGAATCGTCTCGCCGATAAATTGAAATCCTTCGGAGTAAGCATTATGGGAGTGGTCGAGGAACTGTTCGATAGCAATAATCACAATATGCGGATTGAAATGTGTTTAAAACTGTAAATTCAGTAACGATCTAACGCGTAAGACGTAGTAGCGCGGCCGGCACCCGGGGAGGCTCGCCGGGCGGGAGCGGGAGGGCTGGTGCGAGGTTCTATTTCTGGACCGGCGTCTCCCCCCTCGCTGGTACTCTCCTAATAGCGATCGCAGAGTCGCGCGCGCCGGTCCGTAATCTGCTTAGCTCGTAACTACGCTATTTTTTCTGCCGCTGTTGCAGGCCCGCCGTGTTGACCTCCGCGCCGTTGACCTCCGCCACCTTCTCCGGGAAGTGACCTCCTCCGGCGCGGTTAAGTCGCGTGTTCTTTTTGAGGACACGCTTTCGGTTGCTTCGTTACAAGCGTTGGTAATGTTTTCAATAACGAAATAAATTTCTCGCATAATTATATAATATATGGTATAGAGAAAATGTAAAATATTGTTTTCCATTATCTACAGATTTCCGAGAAGTTATCGTACAAGTATTGTGTTGTCGCTTTTGCAAGCAAATGTTGTTTTTGCAGTTAATGCGTTATTAAAAAAAGGAGATAAGAATTATATAATTAATAATTTGTAATTTACACATCAAATGGAATATTTGTCGGAATTATATGAAATACATTCGCTCGGTTAAAAAATCTCAACTGAGCACGATACGAGTAGATTACGTACAAATTCATAATTTGGCCAAGAAACATTTATTTTTTGTGTTCTTAGTTTTTGAACGTGCTGTATATAAATTCCGGGTATTATAGTAAATAAATTTAAATAATGGCAGACCACGAATCCCCGAAAAAGCGATATTCCGGTAGGTATATACATTAATTTTAAGTAGGTACACAATTGCTTCGAGAAAACGTCTACAAATATTTTTGAAAGTTCTTAAAATACACACACATTCTAAATTGTATGTTTCTGAACCCCCTCCCCTTCCCGTCCCTCGCACGCCGGGGGTGGTGGGGTGGCAGGACCCCGTGGCATTTACACCCACGTCTACTGCGTAGTTCCAAACGAGCTCCGTCCCGCTCTGCCGCGCCGCCGTCCTCCTCTGTCGGCCTGTAGTCAATGGCTGAGATGGCGGGGGTGGGTAGGAACTAGGTGCTGTACACTGCTGTACAGTGTACACTGCGGAAGCGGTGGCCACGCGACCAACACTATGATATGATACAAGCTTCCATCTTGCCCTCTATTGGGTTAAACCATTCTGTATTTATCGGCGTATTGTATTTAGAATATGTGTCATTTTTAAAATAAAAAATATTTAACATCAATATTCTTACTAATTTTATACTTTTAACTTTGTACGAGTTTTTTTAGACAACCGGGTTCGAAAAAATCCTTTTTCTTCAACGCCGTAATTAAAACAAAATCTATTTACAAAATTATTATCTCTCAACAATATTTTTGTACATGGTATGTACAAAGAACACAGTTACTGGATTTTGTGTTCTTAGAACATAAGATTTTGTCTATAAAAATATAGAGGTATCATTACCAGCTATTCTAGTTCATGAGAAAAGACTACAGATGATGTCTCTAGCGTAGACCATTCAAATAAACGAAAGATTCTCAGATTTGAAGATATATGGGACTTTCAAAATTTAATCATGTGTGGATGTTCTTACTACGGACATAGCCAATTCATACAGATTGTAAGCCCTGTATAAAAATATTTCCATACACGTTTCTCATATTCATAGTTTCGTCTCTGCGAGACTTCTATAATTTATCTTAATTATTATCTCTCGTTTATATATTTTTTTTAATTAAAAAATGTTTTTCAGTCCCTGACTGCATAAAAATGTAAATAACAAGTTACAACATATTTTTTTTACATTTTGGATCATGTAAATAATTATCTACGAAAGCTTTAGGTAAAACCTTACTGCAGTCTACCGCGAAAGTAACTAAATATAAAAAGCCTAGCTTTGTGGCTAACGTTTTATTTGCAGGTAGATAAACTTTATCGAAAACTAATATATTACATTGTTGATGGAATCGGCGTAAACGGCGTAAGATTTATAATCATGATGATCTTCAAAATGATGATATATACATAATGTGTCTCTCTTCTCCCTCTCAATATTCCCGTCACACCCACCCTTTCATCTTACACCAGTAACTCTGGCTTCTTTTGTCAGTGCCTTATTAATTAGGTGTTTCTAATTAAGCCACGTTTCTATACTTAAATATATTCGGTTTAATACTTCACCTGTCGATGAGAGATTCTAATTCTCTCGATACGTAAGTACCTAGTGAAAATATAAAATATTATATAGTAGAGGTAATAATGTTAATTAATATAATTAATAATAATCTTTTAGTAGTGTTTAATTTTCTCGCGGTTTGGCCAATATATTTTTTGTCGCAGTCTCCACAAGTCATTACATATATTACACTTGTTTCTAATATGTTAATTTTAGTTTTTGAGTTGAATAGAGTTTTTCCCAATATTATTTATTGTTGGTGTAAAACGAGGGGTTAAGATGTACTTGGGTGGAAAAGTTTTGTAATTTTCCAGGATATTGGACCTGTACTCGTATGTAATATTTCGTCACGCTGCTACTAAATAATTCAGACAGGGCGCCTTGTGCCTCTTCGGAGATTCCCAACCAATGAAAGGCTTCCCATAACACGCAGGAATATAATTCTTCGAGATAACCTGGAGAAACTGGTGATCATTGAGAATGTACGGAGAGCGAAAGTCGCATCTTAAGGCCTGTTCATAATACAAGTCGCTCCTGCATCCACGCGCGTGTGACCCGCAGCGGCTGTCGGCAGGTGGATGGCGGATGGCGGATTCCCCACGCAGATCGCAATGAGCGGGCTCGGAATATTTGGTCACACATCGCAGTCGAGGTGTTTCGTGGCGATACTCGTATCTCACGTTTTGCTGAGTTCGGTTTACTACTAGCGCAACACGTTGTTGCGCAAAAGCGTTGCGAAAATATTTAATCAAACTTAGTTTTTATGCAGCGAAACTGACTGCGCATTTCTCAACGCTGACATGACTCGTGTTTAATAATTTCATAAATTACGGCAACATTCTTAGAGGCTGAACGCCATTGTTCATCGGACAAGCGGAGAGTCGATTCGATTTCTGTAGCTACGTCTTTTAGGTGTGTGCGTCTTGACAGTCTGATTTCTCGAGGATCAGCTCTGTATCGGAACGTGTCTGAGTTGATTGGCTCACTCCTATCTTCCTACCCTCGGCCGCAATCAACCCGTAGCTAGGGGGAATGCGTTTAATGCACTTATCGAGGATTACTAATGTAGAATGTGCTTAATTCGAGACTTTATAACAAATATAGCTCCATCTCTTCCAAAAAGTGGCAGTTGGTGTCGATTTTTGACGGAATAGGTACATACGTAGGTGAATGCGCAAATAGGTGAAACAGAACTATATTCTATTTGCTAGCAAATGAAACAATATTCATATTTAAAAGATAAATATTAGATTAACCGAGAAGGTTATTGTTTTTGAAAACTTTTTTCCAATTTGTAAGTTTCATAATTTCCAGAGATATGGAGAAATGTTATTGAATAGAGACAGATTAATTTATTGAATAGAGACAGATTAATTTATTGTATTTATCTCAAAAACACCTGAATGGGATATTGCTGCCTTTGCTTTTATACTCCTCGTATAATTTGACGATTTTTCGTTTGTTCCGTTTGCTGACCCCAGGCACACTGAAACAACTTTACGTTAGGTGTATAATCACAAATAACCATTATACTAAAAAATCACTAAATGAGAGATACTAACAAAAGTACAAGAACATAACCGAAGGATCAAAATAAACAAGAGAAAAACAATGGAAAATATGAGACAAAAATAGCAGATAAACACAGATGACCAAGTTTCGGGCAGCGGTTGTCAGCCACGGAATTGGGGAGACCGGGTGTGTGGGAATACTCCCTCGACCGCCCTAGAGACAGTCGCTCCTCCGAAGTCAGTACCCGCGCGGCTGTTGTGTCAGCCGAGCCGGAGGTCACGCGCCGCGGACTGCGAGAAATGCGTTTTGAAACTAGACAGAAAAAATGAAACGCGCGCGGAGGAGGGGAAAGCGAGCTCCGGAGTCGTGTGACAAAAGTGCATCACTCAGCTTATTGACGGACATAAAATGCCACATTTATTATTCACTAATTATAAATCATATCACTTTCATTCCATTTCATTGCATTAGTCCATAAATTCACTAAAAAACCTATGCACATATTTCTGATACTTTTAATTCCAGTTTAGCACAATATACAGACTCGCTAATAAAAGCTCTACATCCCGCCATCCTGAATTCTTAATGCACTCACAAACAAATTATTATACCTATTTATTTATATAAATTATGTCTAATTCAACTATGTCAATGTGTCAATTTTATGTACTTAGTATAATGCCACTTTCATGATAAGTCTACGTATACTTACTTACTCGTGTTTTCAATTTTTATATTATTCATGTATTTTATTGTATTATATTTTTATATGTTTTGTAATTTTTCTATTGTTAATATGTTTTATATTGTATTATATCGCTTTTATATCTTATTTTTTGTCTATTTCTACACTGATATATAATTCTATTTGTATAATTTACACACATATGTTGTTGTGTTAATATTATCTCTAAATGCATTGTAGGTAAAAGGCTACTTGGCCGTGTATATTAAATTAATTAATTAATTAATTAATCTGAAAGCGTCAGATTATAAATTATCAGTATTGGATCTCCAACTCCAGTAGCCCTCCAGTGATCTGTATTGTGTATTCAATATTTCTCTGCAGTTTTGGATTTTCTTGTTTTGGGCGATCTATTTTATTACTGTTCACTAGAAACATGCAACTCCGCCAAAAAAGCTGTGTCGGACTAAGTAAAGCGGGTAGTATTAAGTTTCAGGAGTTTTACATTTACACGTTTTTTAGTTTATTTTTTATATTTATCTTGAATTTAATGCTTATTGGTTAGAAAAAATGTCACTCATCTCACTAGGATGAACCAAGATGAGCAGCTTACAATATAGTGAGAACAAAATATTATAAATATATAAGATACTTTTCCAATTATACATTATTACACAGTATAGTTTAATAACTAGAGTATTATAACAAATAACTAGAGTATAAATAAGTAAATTTATTTATTTCACCGTGATAATGTTGACTTTTCAAATAAAGCTCGCGCAAAATGTTTGACATTTCGCGTCGGCCATGTTTAAATCGAATATCGCCTAGCTTGTACAGGTAGAATGAACGAAGTTAGTCACTTAAATTTCATTCAAAAATATTTATTTTGATTTGAGTTTAGTTTAATATTATTGTATATGTCAAATTTAATTGATATTCAAAAGTGACAAAGTGATATATAAAACGTGAGTTAACCACATGCCAGCGAAATTTAGAATTATTTCCCAATTATCTGAATATTTGAAATGCAAATTGCGTGATATAAAATACTCGCGCAAAGGAAGGACCATTAGTGCTATTCTAAATCACCTCAATTTTTTTTTTTGAGTTTAGTTGTGATTTTGTTAATATTTTAATTAGACCAACAAGAACAAAGAGAAAGTATTTATAATTTATTTGTCTCGGTAGGTACCTCAAGACTGTTCCATAATCTTTTTTTTTTTATTCAAATATAAGTAAATAAAAAAATATAGGTCTTATCAGTTGTATTATCATTCCATATCTAATACATTCGCCAAATATTCGCATCGTTTCTTGCAAATACGAATTCGAATGCAAATGTCAAAAATGATTCGAATATTCGCGAATGCGAATGCGAACATTCGTTACATCACTAGTATCAAGGTCTCATAATTTGAAAAAAAAAACATCGATGGTGGCGGGGTGGTCAAAGGGAAAAGGAGTTCTTTCCTCGTCCGTTTGCTACATTTCTTTGTGCGGGGATATTAAAATAAAATAAAAAACAGAAACGTCACAACGAATCTGAATGAGTTGTAGCGCGGGCAGTTAATACATTTCCTCGCAGGCGATCCTTCTTTACTAAGAAACGTGACCCCGTCACCATGGCGAGTGCTCCACCAGCTTTCTTTTAGCGATATTTCGGTCCGAGGAAGACGCTGGCGGAATCTACTATTCGGTCACACCATTCAACCTTGCTTCTTTTACACGTTGACCTCGATAGCATGTGTACATTTTCCCCAGGTTCCCTTCCAGCCATTAGAGTCATGGTCTATACTGTACAGATACTCTGTCTTGGGAGGGAGTCGATTCTTTGGCTATGGCTCTGTATCTTTTGATTTCTGTTTCACAAAATACTTTGTCGTGTCGCTTGCGAATGATCCCATAAAAATGAGCATATTGAGACTTCGAGTTCTTCGAGAGTAGGTACCTAGTTGAAACTCCACGTTGTCCGACTACCTTCGACTCTGATCTTAATTCCTCCTTTTCAGGAAGGAAGCACCGAAACATGTTGAGTTTTGACAGTAAAAATTCAATTGTGGGTAAAACAAAGTTTTAATTATTTTTAACAATATTTTTATATATATGTTTTTATTTTGTTCATATTATTATTTAAGATAAATTATAGAAGTCTCACAGAGACGAAGCTGTTTATATGGAAAACGCGTGTGAAGGTCTTTTTTTATGTATGTAGGTATACTATGTCACGGGAATGACTATAGATGTCTCTAGCATAGTCCATTCGAATATATAAAAGAAATCGATTTAGGATAAATACAAAACTTTCAAAAATTTAATTATATGCGGAACTGGTAAATATTGCATCCTATAAAGTGGCCATTTAAGCCAGCTCCTACATGTCATAAGCTCTGGGCCGCCCTATTATAATATGTACATAGACGTTCCCCATATAAATAGCTTCGCCTCTTTGTGAGAATTTTATAATTTACCTTAATTGTTAATGATTGTATGTGTAAAATGGTGCCACAAAGCGAAATCGAAAAATTTGAAGAAGCATAATATATCATATTTGTATTTCTAAAATGAATGAATAAATCGTAGACGCGAAGATGATGTATTTGGTTCGAGACATGAAAAGAACAAATATGCAGCTTGCAGAAATTCGTGCGCCTTTGTTTACTGCTAAACGAATGAAGCGTGTATGCTCTGTATGTATACTCTGGTTGGGAGCGGCGGCAGAAGGGACTTGGCGCTTTATAAATAATGTGCGCCTAATTAAGGAGACGCATTCCGAGTGAGTGATCGCTGCTCCGCTCGCCCCATCCCTAGCCGCCAGGTGCGCCTGATGGTGCTCGCCGCAACAGGAACTCGATGTAACCATAAAGCGAACCAACTTCTTCTTATTATTTTTCTTTAAGTACCTACATCTTTTGATCTGTGATACAATATCTACGCCTCCTGGGACGACCAAGTCCAGCTATCCCTCCGTCTTTTCGGTTGTCTTCCCGGTGGGCGTCGTCCAGAGGGGATTTCATTCGCTGGCGTATGCACGAGTCTGTCACTGTCCATTCTGGCCATGTGATCTCTAGAATCACCTTCTGGATCTACGCCCTCTATTTTGCAGTTTTTCCTTAGGTCTGCATTTCGGACATAATCACAGAGTTTTTCAAGTAATGGTTCTCGGCACCTTCATTCAAGATGTTTTGGTGCGGACAGTGTCAGCCCGCGTCTTTACAGCGTGTCGTAATAGGTCGCGCACATGTCTTGTATATGTTGACTTTACTTTCAATGTGCAAAGTTTTGTTCTTCTAGACCAAAATCTTGAGACACTCTGATATGGTGAATGCTTTATTAACTTGTTCATGGACTTCAGTATACAGATCGTTATGGCTACAAATTTCTACACTTGAATATCTGAAGCTCATGTCTTATTCCACAGGCTTATTATCAATACTGCTATTTGCCTAATGGCTATTTTTGTATTGCTAAGCTCTTAGTTTTACTGATTGCTATTGACATATTTAGCCCTTTTGATGCAATGTGGAATTTGTATATTCTCTGCAAATCATCTTCAGACTCTGATATTATTGCAGCGTCATCTGCGTAACATATTACATTGATTATGTTACTAAGCATTTTATATCCCAGTTCTAAGCTAGCCACCTCTTTTATGATTTATCCATTATAAGATTTAAAAAAAAAGGCTCAGACAGTCTCCCGATCTTATACAATTACTCGTTGTTATATTTTTTGATAATTCATCGTCAACTTTAATTTTAGTTTTACAGTTGGTATACAGATTTTAGACAGTCTTAACCAATGTGCTCTATATTCTCCAATATTCTCTTTTCCAATAATATTCTCGTATAATATGTCTTTCAGCAACACCATGTCAAATTCCATTTTAAGTTGCACAAAACATATATAGGCCACAATTATAGGTCATATTTTATATCTTTCGAGAATTTAATCAAAAAGTCTTTTTTGATCCTCTTAATCTCAGCATTAACTCTGTTTCTTATGGTCTTTCGAACCAACTATTCTTATTATTACAACTAACTAACTAACTAACCAATACGCCGTTTCCCCGCAGGGGTAGGTAGGTAGAGAGGATTGAACGTGACATTCTTCTATCCTGGCACACCACTTTGCTTCGTCCACATTCATACATCTTCTGTTGCGGTTTTTAACAGGGCCATCCTCAAATACTTGTAGTATCTGATCGTGCCAGGTCTTTCGTGGACGCCCTCTATTCCTGTTGCCTTGAACACTCGCCTCATATATTTTCTTACCATCCTTTCCTCGTCCATATACATTCCACACGACCAAACCAACTCAGCACTCCTCCTCTCTTTATTCAATCTGCCACCCTACAGTCAGCATTGCATTCACATCTAATTTGTTCATTCCTCACTCTATCGACCAAAGATTTTCCATACAAGCGTCTTAGTGACCGCATTTCCATCACATTCAGTCTACTTTCATTCCTCTTTTGCCAATGCCAGGCTTCACTTCCATACATCTGGGTTGGCACTAGAATGCCATTATGTACCGCTAGTATTGCTTCCTTTGACAAATTCTTATTGGCCACAATTGCATTTAGACCACCATTAACTATGTTTCTCGCAGTCACTCTTCTTTCGATATCATTCTCAACCTTGCGTCTCTACCTAACATACTTCCCAAATACACAAACTCGTTCACTTGTTCTAGCATTCGTTGTTTATAATTACATCACACTTAGTCACTCTATCGTCTCTCTCGAATACAATCACTTTCGATTTGCTGACATTCATCAGAAGTTCACTCTGCATGCGTACATCGGACATCCTGGATACCAGGCACTTACAAATACATATATCTAAATGGATGACTAAGCTTAGAGAGGGCCAAGATCCCGACCCAGCTTACGGAGTTTTATGAACCCCAGGATTAATTTATTTATCTACGAAATTTTTAGGATTATGGATATTTTAAATAAGGTAACTAAACTCAATGGTGCTACGTATTTGCTTTGCTAAATAGTTTCAAATTATATTGGTATTCGTTAATCAATTAACGTTAGTAGTTTTGTTCATCTTACTCGCTTATAGTATTTTTATTTCTGGCCTTGTTTTGTAAATAGCACTCCTAGAAAAATGACGGTTTTTACTAATGAATGCCAAATCAGCCAAATAATGAATACAAATCAGCTGCCTAGTTAGTATTTGCGATGATGTAAGACTTCCATATCCATAGCTAGTGATATTTTTAAGTTATACGAATTATTGCTGTATTGCAATATCCAATATTTACAAAATCTGGAATGAACATAAAATCTTTACCGTTTTTTGCCGGTTGAAATAACATTATATTGATCCGAATATTATAATTGAAATAATGTTAATGAGACTGGTATAATATTTGATTACCTCGATAATATATAAACATAATAATTAATTAATTAATAAATATCTACGTTATAAATAGATTTAATTTAAAAATTTCAAACCATTATAATAACACCTACGCATCCCGTACAAGTTTCAACGGAGGATAGGCTTCCCACATTACTTATTTGGCAACTGCGTAGGTTAGCAGATTCACAGCACACGTGGTGGAAAAGTATCGAGCGTCAACCCGGCAAACTTCCGCCGTCCCACGGTAGAATCCCTTCCCACTGACACCCCCATACAGAAATATGTTATTTTCCTACTACGTAGTGGAAGTATCCTCCCTACCCCATCCCTTCCGCCGGGATGCGCAGCCGGGCCAGCCGTGGCACATGACCTTTAAACATTCGGAGGGGGTTCCATTCACTGCGGCCCCTCCCTTCGCGGGCTGCTATTGCGTCGTAATAATATTTACTATTGCAATGCACAAGACAGCGAGCCCACATCTAGCTGTCACTCGGCCGGGCGGACTGTCACATTCGGGGAAATATAAACCACAGCCTGTGACAGCCCCTTAACTGGTCTACAGTGTATTCAATGCGTAGGATAAATGTTTACTTGTACTCCGGGAGAGAACACCATCTTATGAACGTATCACTTTTACTAAAATGGACTTTTGTAAGAGGGCATTCTAATAGCCATGATGACAGTAGTAAATAATTAAAGAATAAGTGATTTTAGAGAAGAAAATATTTTAAAGGTTTCTAAAAAAATGATCCAGTTTTAACATACACATTGAGGTAAATGAGATTTTCAATAAACTAAGAGTATAAAATTCTGCAATCGGTCATTTTAGCTGAGACACCGGTCAGAGCGGATGGCGTCACGCCTAAGTAACCATCGCCGTGTCTCTTGATCTTTTATCATAGACACAATGCAATGTTTACTTAGGCTTGACGTCACGTAGACGCCGTAACACCTGCGGGCGTTTTCGCGTGAAAATAAAAATAGGTATGTGAAAATGCAATTATTTGCGTAAAAACTTAGTTTACTACTAAAATAATGTTATTTTCGGTAATAGTAGACGTGTACCTACGTAGATGAATACCTACGTTAAAGAAAGTTATTTCAAAATCTGTCATCATGCCTATTCTCCCTAAAATTGGTTGTTTTTACTTCCTTTCTTTTAACTCGTGGCGTCTGCTTGCTTGCCGGCTTGCCGTCGAAAAAACTTTGGATCGATTTTTAACCCTTTTCCCGTGATCCAATCGAGCTGAAACTTTGCAAGTAAACTCGGGGCAACGATCGATTATAGTACAATTTCGGATTATTAGAAATTTTAATGGTTTTTTCAAATTGGAATCATTACAAAAGTTTGCAGCAACAACTAGCAACGGCGGCCCGATAACATTGTGGAATATTTTCTAAATTTGAATTACTCCGTCGGTATACATAATAGGTACTTCACTACGAATTTCGAAAATCTAAATTGATTGCCATATGTTTTTAGAATTTAATCTTCAAAGCATGAAGTGTCTTATCAAAGCTCAAAACATCTGACATTTTAGAAATATATTAAATTACTGTAAGTTTAGTGTTATCTTATATGTTTTAATACGTCTTTAATTGTTGTTATATTTTACAAAGAAAAGAAGTATAATAAAAACTTGGTTTGTATGGGTTACTTTTTTAAAATGTATTTGTATGTTTACCCGCCAGAATGTTGGCGGCTTAGAAATTGCGCGATTTGATGTGAAATTGTCCGCGCATTGTCCGCGCTGTGTTCCTGAAAACCGCGCCGTGAAATTGTTTCGGTCATTGTTTTCCGCCGCCGGAACACCATTATATGTTGTTTTATCGTTCGCGAAGCGAGCAGCGACTGGGTCGTGACACTTCTCCTCGAATCTCTTTTGCTGCGAGCTCTTCAAGTTAGATCAACGTGCTCTGCTACGTATCACTGCAAACCAACGGCGGGGGTTCTATGTTCAGGCTCCTACAAAGAATACGTACTCTGGAGTGGTCTAAAACAGAGGTAATATTATTAAATTTGTGGTTAGACATTATAAGAGAATGTTAGTTAACTTAGTAAAAACCACTACCAGATTTACGGTCTATCGGTTTCGAGATGTACCTTTCTCTTTGTCAGGACCAACAAACACTACACTACTATATTCACAACACTATACACCCCAACCACAGTATTGTTAAACTTTTACATGCGTGTTAATCTTGTCAGAGTGCATGCTTGTCTCGGTAGTGGTTTTTACTAAGTTAACTAACATTCTGTTAAAGCGGAGGTTCCCATTTTTTTTGCCACGGAACCCTTATCCTAATCACAATTTTCTTGGCGGAATCCTATTTGATAACAAAAAAATTAAAATTTGAAAACTTTTAATGTTTGACTTGAAAAGAAAGAACAAATATAAATGAAAAATAATAGTTATAAGTATTGTAAAACATTTATTGTGCAAAGAAATACAATGTAACTATGAATTTTGATGTGAAGAATGAAATTTTTTCACATATTTTCTTATAATAGCACTAAAATTAGGCTTAATATCTGACAATTCAATGCGAAGATCTGGAGATCAGTCTGTTTCTGTACTTATTTTTAGTGTAAGCGTAAGTTGAAAAACCAATCTCGCATCGGTAAGTCGTCGGAAGCATACTTGTGATGGCCTTCTCAACGATTGCAGGGTATTAGTCTTCAAGTCCAATCCAAAAGTCATATAATCTTCTGATTTGAATATTTTTTTAGAGAAGATGAAAACTTAAAATTTAAATTCGATCAAATTTTCATACTCTGGCACAGTTAGCATCCATGGTTTTGTATAATTTGCGAATGGATTCTGTACCTAGTCGATGTCCTGAAACTTGTCAATGATATCTTCTTTCAATGATATTTTAAAGATTATGTGTGCTTTTTTCCACATCTGAGTTTACTTGCAACTTGCAACTCATTTTTGCGGCGCGCTTATTATTCTTTTCTACGAACGTTTCATTTAACTCTCGGTCGGGACGCGGAACCCTCGTGACCCTTCCACGGAACTCCAGGGTTCCGCGGACCACCTTTCGGGAAACGCTGCTCTAAAGAACACAATTCAGATGTAGAAGATCATTTCAGTTAGATTGACCGGATCACAGACGTTGTGGTTAAAAAGCACGTGACTCAGTGACGTATTCTTTATGGACAATTGAGTCGTTGAGTATCAACTATATATCCATCCAGCTTTTTGTTTTTTTTAATTGAATATCAATGTACTAAGATCTTTTCTGCATTTGATCGTAATACGTATCAATCTGAAGTTACTGCTAGTAAAAAAACCAACCCACAAAAACCAAGTTTTTATTATACTCCCTTTCTCATTTACTAGTTGCACCAGGTTTCGCGCTTAACTCACGCGTCGGGCTCGATTCGGGCGACGCTACGAAAGGGAGTAATGAAAACCGTTAAAATTTCGAAAAATCCAAAATTATACTATAATAATTTTAAAAAATTAAACGAAAATTTGTCAGATCATTTTTATCGTTGCCACGAGTCTGCCTGCAAAGTTTCAGCTCGATTGGATCACGGGAAAAGGGTTAAAATTCGATCCAAAGTTTTTTCGGCAGACAAGCGACAGACAAGCAGACGCTAAGAGTTAAAAGAAAGGGAGCAAAAATCAGCTTAAAACCAGATCTGAAATATTTTTCGTTGTTGTTCCAAAAAATATTTTATCTACATAGGTGCTAATTAGGAACCAATGTAAAAATAAATTTAATAGGTTATGATTTTCAAAAAGGATTAAAAAATAAGGTTATTTTTAATATTCACTCTAATATTATCACTTTTTTTAATAATTAAAAAAAAAATTAAAAATATATAATTTTTAAATTAAAAATTTCAAAATTTAAATTTATTAAATTTCTTCTAAAGTATAATCCTATGATGTTAACATTTTGTTTATTTTGAAATAATGTTCTTTTTCAAAAATATGATTAGACTATCTAGAATAGTAAACTGCTACTTAAACATTTTAAGTTCTCCTTCATTTTAATATCAAGTTTTACCTGTATAAAAATGATTGCCCGATTTCTTTTTAAATATCGTCCTTATCCTTGGTATTCAATTTGTAATTATTTTATTTATAATTAATACAGAATAACAATTTAATAGAATTTTTAAATTTTTTATATTTTAATATATAATTTAATTTTTTTAATTATATTTTTTATATAAAAAAAGAAAATATTTTTAAATAAACACGGTATAGTACCCAAATACTTTGATGACAGGATGAAGCTGAATAGGAACTTTCATTCTTACAATACAAGAGGAAGCGACAACATAAGACTACCGAAGAAAAAAAAAATACCACACAAAATTGTATGATGTACAAAGATATAAAAATCTCCGATAGTCTGCCAAAAGAAATTCAAAACACATAATATAAGGAGGTTTAAACAGGAGTTGTAACGATATTGGCCTATTCAAATAGACATTGCTGAAAAATTATACGAAAATATCTATCTGCTAAAGTTTATAATAAAGAGAAGCTTCACAAACCGTTAAATACTCTATAATTAAATATTTGCCGGATAAGTAGGTGCGGACGAGCTTTATTATTTCTGCACGCGGGCGTGTAAAGCAGGCTTTATGTTATTTTAGTTTGGCGAAGCGAGCCTATCAAAAGCGGTTGTCCGCGTAACGAATCTGGCCAATGAAACGCGTCCTTAGAGTTAGACTTTGACTTTTACACGCTAGTTGGAATCAAAGATGGCGCGAGATAGGGACTATTTTTAGGCGTTACAAATTAGAAAGCGGCACTTGAGTTTTCAGCTTGAAGGTCGGCGGAGGCTTTGTCGAGGAGAGTCAGTAAGGAAGATAATTTGGCTGGATCGAGGAAAAAGCCAGAGGTTGATAATAATTCAAAGAGAATTGGAACAGTGAACAGCTAAGCATTTTCAATATTATTTATTTCTATTGCCTTTTTCGTGTATTCAATTTAGAACTTTCTGGATCGTAACAATTATTGATACATGTTGTGGATTGTTTTGTTACGTATTTTGGGCCTAGGGATAATTATTACTATACGCGCTTCAGATTCAATATACAAGAAATCGTAATATGGCGACTGTGATAGTTATTCAAATTATTGCATAACGCTTATGAAATATATAATTCTGTCGCTGTTCATATGAAAAATCACTTAAATTTGATATTCATATATTACCAAAGATATAAAGGCTTTAAAATGGAATACTTTACTGACGAAGGGTGTTTCGTGTTTGTTTGTGGAATTAAAATTCAGAATAATTATGTGTATTCAATGTCGCGAGGTTCGGAATGTGCGAGAGGTTCTTCAGGGCGGATGTATTCTTATGCTAACGAATGCTTTGTTATCTATACTGGCGATTGAATACACGGATTTCTATATGATTTGTGTAGATCGTGCGAGGAGTTTCTTACTAACAATATATTTTAAAAATGCATCTGGATTTTATATTTATTTTATTAAAACATGAATGTGTGGTTTATTTGAACTCGTTACATGTTTGTATTGCGTATCATTAGGCAATCGTTGAAAACACGAATTGTTCCTATCAAGTTCTTATAAAGACGTGTTTCGAATTGTATATATTCCTTAATAGCGATAGTTATTCATATGACATTGGTTTTATTCATTCAATATTAGATATTTGAAATGTTTTTTTTTACAACATATTCCATTATTGTGGGTCGTTTGCGGTTAGATCAGGGGTAGTTAACCTTCGGTCTTCCGTAGCCGTGATAGTTCTTCATATGACATTGTTTATTCATTCAATATTAGATATTTGAAATGTTTTCTAGAACATTATTCACTATTGTGGGCAGTTCGCGGTGTGTTCAGGGGTGGTTAACCTTCGGCCATCCGTAATCGCGATAGTTATTCATATGACATTGTTTTTACTCATTCAATATTAGATATTTGAAATGTTTCTACAACATTTGCCATTATTGTGGGCAGTTCGCGGTTTGTTCAGGGGTAGTTAACCTTCGGTCTTCCGTGATCACGTTATTTACTAATATGACAGATTGTTTTGTTTTGTTCGTTTAATATAAGTAATATCGTATTTTTATGAGTTACCGTAATTATTTATCTATATGATTTTATTATTGAGAGTGATGCAACGAATACTACCTTCACGAATACGAATATCAGGCTTACTATTCGGTGAATACGAATGCGAATATTTCCACCAAGGTGGGGGAACTTGAACATATTTGTAAATACAATAACCTTGATGCAACGAATACTACCTTCGCGAATACGAATGTTACGCCTACTATTCGGTGAATACGAATGCGAATATTTCCACCAAGGTGGGGGAGAACGCAAGCATACTTGTAATTGTATTGTTTATGTCTGCTTGTGATATCACTATACGGCGTAGATGAACTAGTTTGAAAGGGCTTATGTTCTGTATGTGCTCGGCGTAGAGGGAATAGTTTTCTTGTTTCTAGGATCTAATACAGGTTTACAGGTGCTGATATTGAAATATATATACAAGGAAAACACTATTTTGGGAACCATTAACTGGATGGCAGATATTGAAGCACACATACACACAAGGAGGACGTTATGTTAAATACATGACTGGAAGGTTGTTATTGGAAAACACAGGCGTCCAGTCGGCGGGACGCAAGCATACTTGTAATTGTATTGTTTATGTCTGCATGTGGTGTCACTGTACGGCGTAGATGAACTAGTTTGAAGGGGGTTTATGTCCTGTATGTGCTCGGCGTAGAGGGAATAGTTTTCTTGTTTCTAGGATCTAATACAGTTTTACAGGTGCTGATATTGAAATATATATATATATACAAGGAAAACACTATTTTGGGAATCACTAACTGGATGACAGATATTGCAGCACACATACACACAACGGAGGGGGAATTTTCCTAACCACTAGATAGATCACGACTGGCCAATTTTGAAAATATAAATTCTTAGCAAAAAAAAAATAATATTAGCTTTCATGTAAATATACTTCCGAAGTTCTAAGTTCGACTTAAGTTTTCATCTAGTAGCTTAAAGCATAAAGTGTGTGCTTAAAAGTCCCAAAAGCCGTAATAAAGCTCAATTCGGTAGCTTAAAGTCTCAAGCTTTGGGCTTTTCGTAAAACTTATATTATTAAACTTTATAGTTAGGTATTTAGCTTAGGTCTACAGGTAGGTACGTTACAGAGTCCAAAAATTGTATTGTAAAAACTTTTAAATGACTAGATTGAATGCAATATGTTTAAGTGAAATCATGTATTAGCCCACACAACATTATGTGTGGAGCTAGTTAAGATAAATAAATATATAAAAATGGAATTATTGAATTATAACTACGGTTTTTCTCCAATGTTTTTTAATTTCAACTAATTAACTTTCCTTTTTGCAAAAACGTTTATTTTTAAATTTGTTTCACATTAGTTCGTAATTAGTCATTCAACTATCATATATTATATAGGTATAATTTTGGTTAATGCCTTCAGTTTTAATAATAAATACAACTGGTTCAGGCTGAACGGACCGACATATTCCAGGAATAAAGGCACAAGAAGCCTTGAACGGAGTTGCTTCACAAATCAGCGGAATACCTACAAGTCGCCATCAGGCATTAGCGCACTTCACGGGTCAACAGCAATTTGTGTTCATCCACCAGGAACCATTTTACTGTGTCGGTTCGTGGCTTGTGGCTCGTGGCTCGTGGCTCGTGGCTCGTGGCTCGTGTCTTCCATCCAGGGCTGACTCAGTGTTTTGCGTTTCTTATTATAATAAAATTACATAAAATCATTAATATAAAACACGACTTGGTGTACACCACTAAATATTTATTTTCTTTATTCAAGATGAATAAACATCTCTACAAGTTACGGCCTTTTACAGCCTTTTACATTGGCAAAACAAAGAGAAGTTTAGAAAAAAGAATTAAGGAACATTTAAGACGTTTAAATAGCAATGGATACTAGGAATTTGCAAACCATTTGCTGGAACATGACCATACTTTCGACATCAATTTAGGTCTTAAAATTTTACAAAATAACAAAAATAATAGACAATTGATAGTTTTGAAATTTTATAAATAAGAAAAAATATTAACCTCAATAATAATATAATAAACAGTCAAATTCAATTCCCAAACAACCCCATACTTAACATTTTTCCAATTATAAATTTAAAAAAACAAAGTTGACAACCCTGAATTATTCCCTAACAACCCCTACCCCCTTTCTATTTGCTCCGCCAACTCTCCACCCCACTAGTTAAATATATAATGATCATTTAATTTTATTCCTGGAATACATTGTATCCTCGTGAGGAAGGGGACTTCGTTCCCGAAACAAGTAGAGATGTTTATTCATCTTGAATAAAGAAAATAAATATTTAGTGGTGTATACCAAGTCGTGTTTTATCTTAATTATTAAATATGTCACCACAAAGTTATAAATCGTTCATTGAAGAAGTTAAATTACATATATATATATATATATACGTATATAAACGCAAAAGTAAGCGAATGAATTTGTAAACTGCAAGGTGTACTTCGTGAACTTAATAATGCCTAATTATTTTAAAATATCCTCAATTACTATAAAATAATGTTGAGGAGTTAACATTATTTATTATAAATAGACGAGAATACACTTTGTATTAATCACTAATTTGATGAAATATCAACATGTTTACGTCATATATACGTTTTTATTGCAATATACGTTATATCCTGATGCAGGGACCATTGGCCCAGAAACATGTGTCGATATTTCATCAAATTAGTGGTTAATACAAAGTGTATCATTGTTTAATTATTTAAAAAACACTTTAAAATAACAACGAATGAGAAAAATATTTCCTAGTCGTCACAGTTTCAAATATCCACGCTTGAAATTCTCCAGCTTACGTTCCGAGTTAGTTCGAATTGTTTTTTGTATGACGGTACTAAAAAACACATTTTTTTTTTTAATTTTCCACACGTTTGACAGATATTACACGACAAATTATTAGTAATATATAATCACATTTATCTAAATTGATTAAAAAGCTTTTTACGATAAGCAACACTTTAGTACCAGGAATGCACAACGACAAAGAAAACTGATTTTACTACCGAGCTTCCCAAGTACTTCAACTCATACTTTTATGAGCTACATTAAAGATATTTCTAAAGTATAGCCATATGAGTTTCCTCCTACAGCAATTAAGCCAGATATCATCATATAGAATATATACCACATTAACGTCCATTTATTACATTTGATTATTATTATCGAACAGATTTAACCCCTATTCCATCCCTCCCCTTGCCCTTCTCAATTGTGTTCCCAACGGAAATATTTCATTAATTTTTATTACTCACGTGAGGTTTTAATGGGAAATTATTTTCACTCATTTGATTTTCTTTAACATTACCTACTATTTTTTCACTGCATCAAAAGTTATTTGTAATCCAGAGAAATTACGTTACAAGTTTAATTTTTTTGATTGTATTTACATTACTGTTTAACTTATCATTTATAAGCTGTATTTTTATGTAAAACTAAAATTATATTATTGATGGATTTGGCGTTAGAGTTATAAAGATTATTCACGATGATCATTAAATTGGGTAAAAAATATAAGCTTTTATAACTCTACGTGACTTATAATTTTATATTTTACTTTTTAAGTTTCTAGAGTTAAAGAATCTCTCATGATCAGATGAAGTATTAAACTGATTACTTTCAAACATATAATAGATATTTTTGCAAGGATTGGGTGGCAATGCAAAATTTTAAATCAAGAAGAGGTAACGCAGTTTATGTTTTTCACCCAGTTTAATGAAAAAAATAAACATTTTCTGAAAAATTATGCACATCTTCATTTCACAGTAGTACCGCTAAAAGTTTATCGCTTCAAATGTGTATCAAACGAGAATTTATTATTTGTTAGTTTGTACTGAAAAACATTTAGATGACATCAACGCTCTATGGTCTACACCTTCTTTTTACCTACCTTTAAGATGCTAACATTTAATCGAGGAAACATGTTTTAATTTTTTTAATAAAAACTAATTTAAACATTTGACATTTCAACAGCTCTCGGGTTGTTATTTTCCACTGGTTAAGTACCTATCTACTTTACCTGTAAATTCAATTTAAACCTCGTTGAATCAACTTGAGTTGAATAAATCAGTAGAACCTCGAAGTGGATACATTATTTATGAGAAGATTCACAATGATGAAATGATCATATAATAAATTAATTGATTAGATAGTTTTTATTAAGATAGTTGGAGACCTGCAGCATAAGAGTAAGTTATTAAAATTATTTTTCAAAAAAAATTCTCTAATAATGTTCCTAAGAAAATAAAGTGCGTCACAAAAGTTTCCAAGTTTTAATGAACAATCTTTGTATATAAAAATCACGAGTCACTGTGTTCGTAGACGCAAATCTCCGAAACCGCCTAACCGATTACAATGAAATTTACTGAATGTGTATGTTTGGTTCCAGTTTGAAGGATAATAATAATTAAGATAATAATAATTTCTTTTCCGTCTACCGGTTTCGAGACGTAACCTATCTATTTGTCAGGACAATCACTACACTAGCATATAAATATCACTGCATACTACAACCACAGTACTATTTACACACGAACACCTTCGCAAAATACTCTTCACTTGCGTGTTACTCAAAAAAAAACTAAAGGCCAACACGCACATGTGATTATTGTTTCTCTCTGCCGAATTTGAGAGGAGCGTATTGTTCGTCAGAAAGTGGGTCAAATATTAATTATAAGATTACTCGCTGACAGACAAGTGAAACTTATTAAAAGCATGTAAAAATGACTCACAAAAATTAAAATAATTTTCTTTTCCACGTTGGTCTTACTCTCAATGAGAGATGAGAGAAGTTTGCGGCTGATTGCGGATGACTGCGGGATGATCTGTCGCCACCTATTCCGGTCCGTGGCATTTCTCGCACATTCCAGAAGTGGTCTCCGCATCCAAGTTCTGACCAGGTCGGTCCATCGTCTCGGTGCCCTGCCCTGATGAAGATAAGTTTAATTCCTCTGTAATCGAGGTATTCGTTTTCTGGGACATGCGGATCTTCAGAGTCCATGTTTCCGCCTTGTGGAGATAAATCTGGAATATTAATTGGCATCGTTGGTTTGGAATTATCGAAAGTATGCGTATCTGGCTTAACCACTTTGACTTTTAATAAAAAGCGAGAAAATCCGAAGTATAATTAACAAAAAACAAATAGATTATTCAAAATGTGTCAATTAAATGTATAAATTATTTCACGGATACACGACATAATATTCCAGAGTTGATGTTCGAAGAGCGCTTTATTTCAGCTCGCCAAAATAAATTGAGACAGACCAAACTAGATTATGAATTCTGACCACACGTCACCATAAATTTCTTGGTGCATGATCTGGTTTAACGGCCGGTTCCAAAACTTTTGACTAATTTAAAAAATACAACGAGCTTCTTAATTTTGAAACAATTATGTAAAAATCGAAAGAAATGCTCCGAAAAAGTTCTAAATAATTTGTTGAAACATGAACATGTTTTGAGGCCAATAATCCTTTCATCAGGAAACAACTTATATTGAGTATACGTTGCATCCTGATGAAGGGATCATTGTCCCGAAACATGTTGATAATTCAACAAATTAGATAGTGAATTTTTGTTATAAAGCCTCATATAACATAGAATGCGTAGTAATCCATGGTATATTTTTATCATTCTCATATATGGGGTGGATGCATGGACACGAAACTAAAAACAGATAGACAAAGTTGTGGCTCTATAGACTCATACTGAAAGCTTCCAAGGTGGATAGAGTGACGAATGTTGAGTCCTCCGGCGTATCAGGACAAGAAAGCTTTTGTATCTCGCGCATGTTGTAAGAGGACCAACACATCATCCAGCGGAAAATAAGTGGTAAAAGAAGCGTGAGAAAACGCCGCAACTCACGAGAAGATGAATATAAATAATGCTACCACAAAGTCACTTTATAATTTCTTAGTAAATAAGTCGCGATTTATTAAAGATATTGTCACGTGTCGTGGCTGCGGGAGGAATTAGTGAAAACTCTGGGATTTGATAATGGCTTTATTGATTACTGAATAATTAATTATTCAAACGTACAAGGTCACTTATCTTATGAAATGTGACGCTATTCCTTAAATTAAACTGTTTCATAAATTTATCATTCGTAAATAGACATTTTATATTCGCTTTGACACTTTATTCACTATTCACTAGAATATTCCATCCAATTTCCGCACTTATTAATTTCGCTTCGGTTTATCTCGATGCGTAAAAACCTTCCGGAATCTTCGCTGTCAAATTACGGCCCGCCCTGGCAACTCGTGACTCGCGGCTACCTTCGCTTCTGTTATCGCTGTCAGACGCGCGCGCTCAAAACAACTCACCGTTTACTCCCGCGTGTCGTATTTATATTGGCTAATGCTGTTATCGAAATTTCGAGACGTTTCCAGCGTTTTCGAGAAGTTACTCGCGTTTTCCAGACCTTTGGAGATGTTACTCGAAAGTCGGAGGTGATTCCAGACCCTTCGGTAGTATTGTGCCAACTTCAAACAACTGTCACTTTGACAGAAGTGCGTGATTATTTTTTTAGCCTCGTTACAATGTGTTTTTACTCGAAGAGACCCGCTTTGGAAAGATTTTTTTTTTTTTTGTAAAAAAAGAACGTCTAAGAAAACACGTTTTGTTTATTAGAGGATTTAATTATGCAAGAATACATAAGTATACGCATTATAAATGTGTGTGTTAAATCTACGCGAAGGGGGATATACTTCCCCTGTGACTAAATCCGATCGTTTAAAGAGGGGATTCAGTTGGTCTCCGTACAATGTTGCGCCGCCCGGCACCGTCAGTGAAAATGAGACGGATGGAAATAGCGGATAAGTGAAAAGTGCATTCCGGCTGTGAATCACAATCGGGCTCCAGCGGTGGGCGGCGCTTCTCCGTAGCGAGGGTCGCGACGTCACGGCGCCGCGGGGAAGGGAGGAGCGCTTCCCCTCGGCGCGTGGCAGCTGTAGGTCGGGCCGACCTTAAGGTCGCTTATCGATTGTCAGTTTCGTATTTGCATGTGGCGCGCGGCGTATCTATAATGGTAATCCATTTAGAACAATCGATATACGGCCCGACGTACGTCAGAGGAAGGCCTGCTGCGGCCGCGGCGCGTCACCGTCGCCGTCGGAGGGAAGCGCGCCAATTAACTTACGCGACAATTCTAATACCTAGTCCTTCCTAATTATTCCTAGTCCGCGATGATCGCGGTTGATACTTCTCGACAGCAAAATAAGTGTATGAAAACAGAACGGATTTGGATTGGTTGACTCATGCGGAAGCAGCGCGAGACAGGGGAATATGGAGCATAATCCAAGATCACGGTCCCATTGTATATACAATGAAAATGAAAAGTTATTTATATATTTTTGAATGTCCCGATTACAAAACGAAAGATAATTAATGCTTAAATAATAAGTATTAAATAAGATATTAATTACACTTTAAAGTTTCGAAAATTTTAGCATACATTTTGAATGTCAGTCATTACTATAAGAACCATGGAAAAAGGTGTATAAAAGAAAAAGCTATTAAAAATAAATTTGTCGTGTAAACTTATACATTGTCTATGATTTACACATTTTTCCTCGGATACTGCCTATGAAATGTCAAAGTATACCGTACATTTTTCGAAACTTTAAATTGTATTCTCTTATTTAATACTTATTATTTAAATATTTTTATTATATATATGCGTTGGGACCATGAACTTGGATTTAGCCGAATATGGAAGCACCTAGGCTAGGGCCCCCGACCCTACTGGGATAAAGATGATGATGATGACACTTCTCGTTCCTTACCTGTGGCGGCAAGCGGCACGCAACTGCAGCGTGCAGCTACCCATTTAGTAGAGTAATAATAACAATTTGGAGTAAAGTTAGCCGCGAGAGAACAGCGGTGCTGAGTAACGATGACCCGAATAACACAACAATTTGCTAGCGTAGACGAGAATATGGTCGTTATCATTATCAATATAGTATATATAAAGAAACCCGTGTTTCCCTAACCGCCAAGTTTTCTTCAAAACCAGATACTACCACCCCCTGGTGGTTATGGTGGTGAATAGCCTTTGGTGTCACATCGAAAATATACGAGTTTGGTGGAGGTGGCTGTGCTTGGGTGGGAGTGGGTGACGAAAATGTGCTTTCTAGCACATTGTTTTGTTATGGGGAGGCCGCAAATGTTTCAGATTGTTTCAAAATAGGCGCGCCGACTGTGTCGGTGAGTCTAGAAAACCTGCACTAGAAAGTTCTGGAAAGAGTTCTGGAAAATTCACGAAAGTTCTATAAGGTTCTAAACTGAGTGGCGGAATGTGTTGGTGTGTCTAGAAGGTTCCTGTACATTCAATAAATTTCTTGAAAATTCTGGAAGGAGAATGTTCTAGAAGGTTCGCAAAAGTTCTATGACGATCCAAACAGTGTACTAAAAATCTACGCGTGCGAAGCTAGTTTCTTAATAAAAATAAAATATCATATTTCGGGGGCAATGGTCCATTATTTAAAAGATTTACATTTACAAAAAGGATTTGGTGAAAATTTTATTTTTGAAATTTTACATAGGTACAAGCAACTTAAGATTACAATTAGATAAATTAAAAATGTCAGAGTTTATAAAAAGTATTATTATAAATAACACTTTTAATAAATTTCTTTTCACGATATATCATTTATTTCACAATATATCATCTCCCATATGTTTATTTTTGTTTTTATTAGTATCTTTAATTCCAACTTAAATTTTTAGTGTACGTTGTAGCCTAATAAAGAAACTGTTGCCTCCGGAATATGTTAATTATTAAATTAATAGTTGTTTTATAAGAATTGTTTTTTAACTAATATTGATAATAAATTAATTAATTTTATATTACAGATAGATATTTATATTTGAATATACCGTGTGACAAACACTTTTAATTCCCAACAAAAAGAAATAACATATGTATTAGAGAAAACAAATTGTGCGTCAGTTGTATAAACAAACACACCGCAAGTACTAATGGAAATGTTGGCTGGCGAGAAAAAATATAAACTTTTATAATCTTTATAAATATAGTTCGAGCGTGTCTACACAAGCGCATTTTAAATTACTGCACGTGTATTTTTGTTTACTTCTATGGCGTCCAATGAAGAGTTACGAGTAATGACCCATATTTCATATTCTTCAACGATTTTTAAGACATTTCGAAAACATGAAGATTTCTAATGTGGGGCAGTGGAAGTCATACTGATGGACAGATTGAGGCGTGCCGACATAAGGTAAACACTCAGACACACCTATATATAGAGAAATCGCAAATGAGGTTGCTTGGACATGCGCTAGGAATACCAGAGGAACGTGTACCAAGAAGAATCTTGGCAACTCCGGAAGAAAGGTGTCCAATGGATCGCTTCAGATTGAGCAGGGAGAAGCAACAAAATAATGTATATGAAGACAACAGAGGCATGCAGTGAGAACATGAAGCGTGACTTTTTCCTAAGCATATATTAAGAAAAGAAACCGAAATAAGAGATACGGGTATCTCGTAATATTCCTATCACAATAATAAACATACTGATCGATTTTTTTTCCAAATGTATGTTTAAGGCTAGACATCAATTTTCCAAATGTCAATTGTCGATATATGGTTTCATTGGATCGTGCGCTTTCAGACGAGAACGACACGTCAACAAACCTAATATCAGATAAACGTTGCACTAGCGCGTATATTTACGTACTCGGTACAGACAGGAGGGCTGCAAGAAAAAGAGACAACCATACGAAGTGCCGACACTAAAATATACGAAAACACCCGAGAGCAAGCAGCTCGTGTAATTTTTGACGGAATTCTAGACTAAAAATCTTATTTATATTTCTTCAACAGTATGTACCTTTTGTAAAAAAAATAGTAAACGACCATTTTTCTTGCATCACTGTTTTTGTAATTTAAAAATTATGTCACATAAGCACATTTAGGTATTATTTTGACTTCCGGTTGAAATGTCAAAATACGTAGAACAATAAGTAGAATTCAGTTAAATGTAAATTTAACTTAATTCTACTTATTGTTAAAATTATCATATGAAAAAAGCGTTTGAAAATCATCAAAAAACGTAAACAAAAAATTCAAATTTAAAAAATTATAACTTTATTAATATTGAACATTTCTTAAATATTTTAGTACGGAATCTCACCGTAAAATAAACTTTATGCCTTTAAAAAATATTCAGAAAAAATTACCTTTTCTAAGACAAAAAACGAATTTTTTGGCCGCAGCCTGTATATAATGTTTAGTTTATTACTTTTATATATGAACAAAGGTCCTATCTAAGTTATCGTCCTAAAAAATCGCAGTCTAGCATATATATTCTGATATAAATGAATTTAAGAAAAAAAACACATTTTCGTAAAAAACGTTCAGCCTATTAAAAGTCGTGCTTCTTGTTCTCACTGCACGCCCCTGGAAGACAGAATGTGTCTGGACTGGTTAACATTTACCGAAGCAGCATAAGATCGAGGAAAACCTTGTCGAATCGTTGAGCCCCCACCCTACTAGGACAAGGGGATGAAGATAAGTGAATGAATTTATCAAATAATTTGTAACGGAACATATTAGACATTGGCAAATAATTGAGTTAAATTAAAAGAAGGACAAAATAAAGTGATACCTACTTTTCAAAATGTTCACAGGAAAAATCGTCCTCAGAATAGGTATTGTTTATAGTTAGAGAAAATATATTTTAATGTCGATAAACATACATTGAAATCTCGGCACATTCTCATTAGGAAGGCGTAGTCTGGAATTAGTCGTACTTGTTGGAGTACGGATGTGATCGTGAAGCTAGAGATGGAGCGCTGACGTTTATTAGCCACCGCCACCAGGGCTGAAACATTTAACTGGTTTCGATAGATTTTGTAGCAATAAAAATATGGAGCGCTGCAAGCTGTAATAAGGATTTCACACATTGGGGGCACATTTTAAAATGCTTCATAGCGCAAAGTATAGAAATTGTCATTTTTTTCTATTTCATCATTTTTCTGATCTGTACATGGTAGCGAAGATGAACGTCGAAGGATACTCAGATGTTGAGTCTACGAATGCTGTTGTTCCATCAACCCATTGTTTTAAAGTTTATCCAGATCTCATAATTTGAATACATTTTAATTTTATATTTATATATTTGTAATGATGAAGTCCTCCGGCTTTTAGAAAAAGACCGATAAGTGCTGCGAACTCTCAAGATAAGAAAGCTGGAGTATCTCGGACGTATTATGAGAGGACCAAAATATAGTCTAAACCAACTCATCAGAATGGTACAGGTAAGTAAGTATAATTCGACTCAGATGTTCCGTGCGGCGGTAAATAAAATCGTAATCGCCAGAATGATCGCCGACCTCTGATAGGAGATGGCACCATAACAAGAAGAACACACTTTTTTACCATTTTTGACATAATGTTGATAAAGAAAAAATGCAATAGCAAAAAATTGTTATCAAATGTCTGGCACATGCTCATTTTATTGCGATGTGTCTACCCACCGTGGCTTACAAATAATACAGTAGGGTGCATTGTCAATGCAATATGAATAATGTCTATTATAATGAAGTACCTACATATATGCGATTTAACGCCTAACTTGCATGTGAACGCAAAACATAAACAATGAAAGAATATCAACAGGAAAAATACGAAACATAATAAATTAAGTAGGTATATGTGAAAATGATAATGTGGAAAATAAGTAGATTAGTTTCATTCCTTGATTCCATGATTGGAATATATTAACAGGGCTATATTGACTACCTGGGCAGTGCAATCTTTGTTTATATAAAAACATTTACAATTAAAAATAATAATAATAACAAATAACGGTTGGGATAAAGTATGAACTATAAGTAAATAAAAAAATTATCAATAAGAAGCATAACTAATATAGTATGAGAAACAAAAATAAACCAAGAATGCGGAAGTGGTTAGAAATAGTTTGAATGTATGAACTGATGATGGTTATTTTCGAGGGATATTCTGGTAATACTTCTATGTATAGTTTTCTGGGATATTCTGCTTTGTATATCTGACCTATCTGGCCAGAGAGATCAAATAAACACTGCAGAATATTCCATAAAACTACACACAGAAGATTCTGAACGGCTGTGAAAACCTGAGAACACATTTCAGGTAATACCATAACCTCAGGAACACCTCAGGGCTTTCATCTTGGACCTCTGTTATTCGGGATGTTTATAAATGATATTTAAACAAATAATGTTCTAGATACTCACTTTTTGTAGATGATTTTAAAGTATTCCGCAATAACAAGTCATGGCATGGTTTGTTACCTTAACAAAAAGATTTGTGCTCTTTGCAAAATTGATGTGAATCCAATGATCTATATTTTAATGAAAAAGAAACGGTAATTACAATTACTTCACTTACAAATTATAAAGTTAATCGTCTTCAAAATTGTTGAATTAATAATGTAAACTTGGAAAGGTGGAAAGGGGAAAAATGAAGAATTTAGGGTAATTTTTATGTCGATTTTACTCGACATAAAAACATGTTCACATAAATAAGATAAGAAATAGTTTGCACACAAAAATAAGCTTCATTCTTCGCATAACTAAAAGTTTTAATTTTTCTCAATAAGTAATAGCGTAAAATATATTTTTTAATTCGTAGTAAATTAGAATATACATCGCCGAAATGGGCACCAAACTACGACAAGTATATGAAACTCGAATATTAGTTTATAGGGAATGAATAATACCGAAATAGACTAATTCGCTTTCATTTAATATCTATATTTAATAGCATAATGATTGCTGACTTGATTACCTATATACTACGTAATATTATAAACATACAAATATGTGATATGCAAAATGTTATTTGCGAAAATCAAATACAAGTTTCCATCAGATTCACTAAAATATTTTTCATTATTTCTTGTTAATACGAGTATGGGATACTTCTCTCCAAAAGGTTTTGTTAAAACATACAAAAATCTTCATTCGCGAGCAAATATTAACATATTTTCAGAATGTAAACCGAAATTAAAAAAAATATATTTTATTACAATTAACAATATGAATTGTCCCTACAATAATAAAAACAAACTTTGTGTGATTTTATATCTTTGTGTATTCTAGTCTTATTGAAATGTATGTAGATATGTTTCAATATTGCGTGCGCTGACGATAGTAGATACCATGTTGACTAAAATATTATTGTTAATTCAAATAAAAAATTGATGACAATAATTATTATAACTCCACGCATAAAGTTTATGGGCTCTCGGTGTCTGCTTTTGT
The DNA here is from genome assembly GCA_016648135.1 of Agrypnia vestita. Taxonomy (NCBI): domain Eukaryota; kingdom Metazoa; phylum Arthropoda; class Insecta; order Trichoptera; family Phryganeidae; genus Agrypnia; species Agrypnia vestita. The sequence goes on along the minus strand of JADDOH010003425.1, from coordinate 99,240 downwards.
TTTTGGTGCAATTTTAAATAAAATGAAAAGCAATTTAACGCGTACGAAAACAGGCTAACCCCGGATCGTTGATATAAATAAAATGTGTAAATAATATTACGCATATATTATGTAATTATACATATTTTATAAAAATATTACGTACAGCATAATTCATGCGGAAGTAGGAATACAAAAATTTACATAAAATAATAATATAATTTGATATAAAGATGGTAATTAGGTAAACTAAATCGAAACTCCCCAGGATTAAGGATCTTCACCGAGGAGAATAAATATCGTAAACAACTGCGCAGAATTACACGAGTGTGTCCCGCCTTATTTTTCAATCTATCGGACTGTCGGAGCAATCTTCGCCCATTTCCTCGCAATACGGATAAAAACATCGCAATTCTTCGGAGGCAGCCGGCGGAGTACCTGTTGGCTTCGTTTAATGTCGCGGTAAGAATACATTCGCTCCTCGTTCGCGGGTATTTCGTATTTTTACAAATAGACTCGGTAAAGGCGACGCAACTTCGTACGTCATCGTTAGTTCGGCGTAATTCTTAGTACTCGGAATGTTCGATTAACGCCGGGATTATCGTTTTCGGAATTTGACAACGTCGCGGACAATGCGATATTAATAAACGTATAATAAAGAGTAAGATTACGGGTCCGCTCCGGCCGTGACGGCGGCCGACACGGCGGCTCGCGGCTCGTGACGTCACTCCCTTTCACCGCGGCGCGCGCCGCCCGCGCCCCGCCCGGCGCGCCAGTCCGCCGCGGTCCGCCCGCCCGACCGCCCGACTGCCCGACCCGCAGCCGCATCGCGCCACAGAGTACGTAAATATGGTATTATCATTTATTTCCTCCGCAGCCGCGAGCGAGCCGAGGATCCCCGCCCGGCGCAGGAAGGCGCGCTTCTGGAACCGTCGCCGGCTCGGTCCGACCTGTTGCGGCTCCCGCGGGACGTCTTTCTACTTTCGCGGCGGCGGTCGGTGAGGCCGCGCCGCGCGGGCCGAGCTCAGTCGCGTCCGCTCCGCGCCCGGCGGCACACGGTTCCCGCAGACCTCCCGACCGCTTCGATCCGACGACCGCTCGGCCGCTAGGAGATGGCGTAACGCGCGGACCGCGGTGTCAGTGTGTCGGCCGACAGTGAAAGTGCTCCGCCGGTCGAGTCCCCGAGGAGGCTGTCGCTCGAACATTCCTCCGATTCTCGTAAATATTTTGTTTATGACGTATTCTACGCGACGCCGCTCCGGTTGCGAAGCGATTCGCGGTCTCCGAGTGCCGGAATTGTAGTTCTCTCGCTGTCGCGGGCTTCGCCCAAATTACGACGAAGCGTTTCGGCGAGTGGAGAATAGTGCGAGGATTTCGATAATAATAAAAGGACGACAGCGCGAAACAAATCTGTGGTGTATGTGACTCGTCTAATTCCGCGAACCCGCTCCTCCGTTTCCTCGCGATTTCCGCCGACCGCGAACCGCCTTATTGGCGGCATTACCGGACTGCGTACGTTATAAATTCCTCATTCGCCATATCCACGCGTTGATAAACGTATTTCGATATATTTTTAGTGTCTGCTGTTAGTGAACATCTTCTATTTTCACGTAACTACTTAATTAAATACAACGCTCGAAGCAATATTGTCAACTACTTTATTTATAGAATGATCTTGAATTACGAGGGTAGCTTATATATTTGTGCGAAAACATGGTCAAAATCAAATATTGTGTTATGATTAATATTGTTTACAGAAAAATAAAGAAAAATTAATCTATTTCGGATACGTATAAATAAAATGTTTTCAACTATGCACCCTTCGGTGTAACATTTTAATGATTGATAACGTATAAAAATAAAAATAGTAATTAGGAAAGTCTGGTAATTGTAATTAATGTAACAAACAAATTATCGTTTCATAATCATTTCGGAACATTTGCGCAATATGTTACATCCAAATGTCAGTAGGTTTAGCGATAGTATCGGAATTTCTTTGGAAGCATAGTGATTCTATTTATAGACACATTTTCACGTTCAGTCTTTGTTTTCTAAAAGTGTTATCATGTATCGATATTTTCTTAAATGATATAAATGCCCGATTTTTTTTTCTTCCGTGCCTTTTGTACTGGTGTAAGTACGTACCGATGCGTATTGATTAGAAATGTGTAGGTACCTTAATAATTATAATTTGTGGATTACGGTAAATCCTGAGGAAAATTAAGGGAATGGATGTTAGTCATTGATGACAGTTCTTTAAATCGATCGAATATAACTTGTAGTGTCTTTTTCTTAACTTTGGATACTCTTTATGTTAAAAAATAATACTTAGGTGTACAAAATACATAAACATTATTATTATAAATAATATGCATTTATATTCCTTCACCTGAAATACTTTCATAATACAAGTTATTACGTAAATTGTATCTGTAAAGATCTCTATTTATTGAAGAAATATACATTGGAAAATTTACATTGTTTTACAGTGTAAAATATGATATTTTTTCTAATAAATATATATATTTTTAAATGTCGAATTTTGCCATTCAACCAACCCTAGAGATCGTATCTGAGGATAGAATGGAATGTATATTATTAAGTAAAAATAAACACGTTCTCCTAACGCGAGTGATGCTAGTATCTTCTCAAACAACAAAAAAACAGTAACAACAAAATAACGAAAAACCTTACTCTCGTCCAGCAGCTACATGCTCCGCCCACCGAACAGCTGTTTGATATTGCTTAGCACTTCAGATGTTAAATTAATTTGTAAATGTATGAACAATATATTTTCTTATTTTTATTTATTGTCGTCATCAGAATTAGCAAAATTTTGGTTTATTTTGGTATACTCGTTACACAAACACAAAAATTCGTGGTTCTTAGTTTCATAATTATTACCTTTGTTTGCGTCATGACTGGAGTTTACATATTTTCGTCAGAGTGATGAAAAACTAACTGGTTTTTGAACCATTTTTTTTACAACAGTTAAGTAAATAAATAAATAAAATGATTCTAGTACTTGACCTCAAATATTAAATCATAGTATGCCAAAAATATATATGTCTCAAATAGCCAACAAACTTACTAATTTCCAATCACGCTGTTTACTGCGGGGACTTTTCTGTTCTGAAGCAACTCCACGTCATCCAAGGTCATAATACACCTTCGCGCGTGAGCTCGCGGATTGGTGTGGTCCCTAACAGGACTATCTTTCGGCACTCGGCTTACCTGGTGCCGAGCGACCACCTCTCCTGTTTCTGGCGCCATCAACATCTTTCTTACTACGATCTCCTCATTCGTTCCTTTAAAATGTCCAAACCGTCTGAGTGACTCTTTTGTAATTTCAGTGGCGATAAATCGTCGTTTATTGGACACGAGCATAAAACAGTATGTAGAAAGCCTCTCAGCCACTACCAACCCTAGAATGAATAATGACTTGTTATTCTGTATTCTGTGTACCAACCTCACTAGAGATATATATAAATGCCCTTATGTAGCTTTTTTGTACGTCAACACAATATTTCATTTGGAAGTAAGAGCGATATGTCACATATTTATGTAATTCTAATCCAATTTTAATTTTATTATTATTTTATTTTATTTATTTATTTACATTCTCTCGTAATTTGTTCATTCTTTACACTATCATAAATGCATTTGTCTCAAACGCGCCTAAATGATGTAATTTCCAGTCAGTCTGCGATCAGTGGTGCATTCACCGCAATTAGTCTACTTTAGTTCGTCTTCTGTCAGCTGCGGGCTTCCTTCCCATATACCAGTGTTGGTATCGGAACTCCATTGTGTATCGCTAGTCTTGCCTAGGTGGACGAATTACTTTAGAAATTATTGCGTTCAAAAGCCATTAACTTATTCCTTATCAATCACCTCCAGGACCATACTTTCCAGATGAGAAAAAATAAACTCGTACGCTCGTTCAAAACATTAATTGTTTACTAGTATTTCATAGGTGTCTTACTCTCCTTCTGACTTGTTACTCGTGTGAGTAATAAGACCACCTTCCTTTAATCCATCGTACACGTCTTATTTACTAAAATAGCAACATCATTAAACGTGTTGTTAAAAAATAATAATAATCATCGAGCTGTATGGACCCCGAGTGGAAGCTGTCATTGCTTCCGCCGATGTGGGTCTGGAATGCCGTTCGTCCGAGAACTAGTTCACCTACATCGTAAAGTTGCGCCAGCAAACAGCTGGGGGCCCAGATTGAGTATTCTTGTTATGATAAATCATCTCATTTTCGGACTTTTTTTCTAATTTTGCTTTTATTCAAATTACAGTATACGAAATTGCACTGAACACTTTCTTTAGGCGAGGGGATTGGGACGCAGCGGCAGTATGTTCCCCCGCGCATATATTTAATTAATACTATATAATTTATACATAATATAAAAAATAATTCAATAATTTACAACGAAGTTAAAGTGTTTGTTCTTGCCTAATTAAATCCCCTAGTAAAAAACGGAACGAAATAAAAAAATAAAATAACTCTTTTTACGAAATAAGTTTTTTTTAATTTCGTTCAAAACAGTGTTGTAAAGCGTCATTTGTTTGTTCAAACATTGTACTTTTTAATAGTTATTAAGTTAATTGTTTGAAAATTTACATTCCCGCGGGAATTTTTTTTGAAGAAGTAAAACGTAGCGAAACCAGCGTAGACCTACACCGCGTTTCAAGAAATTCACGGTGGTTCATGTATATACATATTCTGGTGGCTTGTGATGGTTCAAATGAGCATTATCAGTCGGATATTTTACCACTTTAATTTCGTTCAACAGATTAATGTTCACTTGCCGATATTACCTACGAGTTATTTCAGTTTTCTAGCGTAAGGTTTAAAAAATTCATAGAAAAAATTATAGATATTTTATATTATTTACGTAATATGCATCGCGTGTTTCACACAGTCTGAATGCATAATAGGCGTCTATGATTATTCAATATTTATCAGATTGAATAATGAACGTTGTCGTCACTCGAGAACAAGTCGATCTCGGTTGAATATCCCAAAAATGTATTTTTAGGCATAGAATGGTCCCGTGATTTTTAAAGAAATATTTTTTTCTGAAACAACGATAACAAGTACTACACAAAATATTATAATTGATAAGAATATATTTTATTTTCACCACTAATTTCTTGAAAATACCAACATGTTTCGGGCTCACTGGTCCCTTCATCAAGATACAACAAGTATACTAAAAATCGAAGTAAAGACAATAACAAAAAAATATATATGGGAGATCAATAAATAATTATATACTAATTTAAATGCAACAATTTAAAAGATAACTGTTCGTAAAGAGAACCGGTTTATAATATTCAATTTACTATTAACACTTTTTATAATTTTCAAAATATCTAATTTATTACCAACTGTAAACCCCGCATAATTTGAATGTATAAGTAAACCCTTATTAATATGAAAAGAATGATCCATTTCCGATAAATGATTCGAAAATTATGAATAATTATTGCTACTTATACACCTGAAGTATTCCTTAACTCTAACATCGAAATTTCTACACGTGTTTCCTATGCAAAAATATTTATTGAATAAAATTTAGAATTTTTTAACTAGAGAATTTAAAATTTGATTATTAATAAATATACAATTTTTTTCATTGTTAAATTATTTTAAATTTGTTTTTAAATTAGTACTTAATTATTTATTCATCTTACGTAGGTACATATATTTATTTTTAATTTGTTTTTGTCAAAACATAAAATTTTGATTTTGAATCTAGTTGTATCCTGATAAAAGAACCATTGGCCCCGAAATATGTCGACATTTTCAACAAATTAGGAGCAAAAACAAAATAATTTATTATTAATTATATTAATAATGTCGCCACAAAGTCATTGCTCACATTGAAGAACTTAATATATTGACTATACAAAGCACAATCGTAAAATATTCGCAATGGTTTAAAAATATATTTTACGTTAATTTTTATATATTATATTATTTCAGATCATACAAGTAAAGTTTTCTAATGTTTATTTGTTGGCAATACATGATAATTATTGTACATTTGTACATGTGTTCCTCAGAAATATTAGGTATTTTGGGCACTTTACCATTGCGCTTTGTATAGTCGATATACATTTTTATTCGAGTAGATGATGTACGGTTTGAACTAACGCTTCCCTCTCTATTCGCAGACGGATCCCTACGGCGGTGATCAGCTGACCAGCAGCATGGAAGGCCTCGCCCTGCAGAATGTCGGCAGCGGAGAAGGAGAGGGCGCGCAGCGCCTGGCCGTGCTGAGCTACGAGCAAGTGAGGAGACTCAGCGACGTGATGGAGGACGTGGTGAGCATCCACGGGCGGGGCAACTTCCCCACGCTGGAGGTGCGCCTGCGCGACCTGGTGGCCGGCGTGAGGGCCAAGCTGGAGGCGCCGGCCGCGGAAGGCGGCGCGGGCATGAAGGTGCGCGACATCCGCCTCAACGGGGGCGCCGCCTCGCACGTGCTGGCCACGGAGAGCCAGCCCTACAACGACCTGGACCTCATCTTCGGGGTGGAGCTGTCCAGCGGGCGGCACTACGAGCGCGTCAAGAGCGCCGTGCTGGCCTCGCTGTGCGACCTGCTCCCCGAGGGCGTGGCGCGCCGCCGCGTCTCCTCGTGCGGCATCAAGGAGGCCTACGTGGGCAAGATGGTCAAGGTGAACAACGAGGGCGATCGCTGGTCGCTCATCTCGCTGGGCAACTCGCGCGGCCACAAGAACGTGGAGCTCAAGTTCGTGGACACCATGAGGCGGCAGTTCGAGTTCTCGGTGGACTCGTTCCAGATCGTGCTGGACTCCCTGTTCCTGTTCTGCGACTGCGCGCGCCTGCCCATCGGCGAGAACTTCTACCCCACGGTGGTGGGCGAGTCCGTGTACGGAGACTTCCGGGAGGCGCTCTACCACCTGCACAAGAAGCTCATCTGCACGCGGCACCCCGAGGAGATCCGCGGCGGCGGCCTGCTCAAGTACTGCACGCTGCTGGTGAAGGCCTACCGCCCCGCGCGGCCCGACAAGATCAAGTCCCTGGAGCGCTACATGTGCTCGCGCTTCTTCATCGACTTCCCGGACATCGGGCAGCAGCGGGCCAAGCTGGAGGCCTACCTGTGGAACCACTTCGCGGGCCCCGAGGAGGAGCCGCTCAAGTACCAGTTCCTGACGCTGCTGCACTCCGTGGTGGCCGAGTCCACGGTGTGCCTGATGGGGCACGAGCGGCGGCAGACGCTGGCGCTGATAGACGAGCTGGCGTGCGCCGAGCTGTGCGCCGAGCGGCAGCGGCTGCTGCAGCGGCACCAGCCGGGGCTGCTGTACGCCAACGGCTACTACTACGCGCCCATCCTGCCCGCGTGCTACCCGCCCGCGCCGTGCTGCTCGTGCCCGCCGCCGTGCGCCTGGATGGCGTGCTCCACGTGAGGGCGCCCCTCCGATAAGTGCCCGCACTGTCGGTTACGCTTTTTGTCAAATCTCTAAATTGCCGAGTATTCAGTGAAAAAAAAACATAAAACCTACTTACGAAAAACAATTTACCAAAAAAAAATCTACGCAAATATTACGTATTATTTAGTTAGCCACTAATTTCCAATGAATGTATGTATTAGGATATGTGTTGACCGATGTCCAGCGGCGAGGCCCGCGGCCGGGCGCCCCTGCGGTGTGCCATACTGTCCGCCCGGCCGTGCGCTGGAACTGTACCGAACTGGCGGTGTCGAGCCTACAAAGTAGGAATGTAACGCGAGCCGAGCGGAGCTCCGTGTGTCTATTCGAATGATTGTAAATTTTTATAAATCTTATTCGGTAGTATTGTGAAAATGTTTATATTTGTGAAAAAGAATTATATTTTTGTTAATCTTTGGAAAACTGAGGCCTAAAAGTAAACTGCGACTCTTGTAGAAAAATGTATTTACCTTTCGGGCTCGGATCGCGGACCGGAGGAGGATCGTCGTTCCTGTCGGAGGACCGGGCTACTGTCGGCTTTCCATATTACTCACTCTACCGACAGAAGACAACGTTATTTTAGAATCTATTTAATGTACTTTTAATTAATTTATTTATGTTGGCGTATTTTAATCGCATTTATTCTACTTTGCGACGGATTCTCAGTTGCGCGAATGTCGCGGTAAGATGTAAACCGAGGTTATAAAAGGTTTTGTACCTCCAATTTAAGGAAACGAAGCGATCGTATTTTAAATTCCGTTTAAGTTTGAATCCCTTTTGAAGGTTATTTCTAAGCCGCCCGCCGCCGCCCTCCGTGGCCGGCCGCCACAGAGCCCGACTATCGCCGCTTACTTTTTGGCCGGCTGCCCTTTAATTCGTGTGTATTGTGTATCGCGTAGTTACTTCTAGCGACATTTGTGTATAATAATATTGCGTATTTAACGCCGAACTCGAAACGATCCCCGCTGGTCCGGTACCGACGGAGGGACAGCCTCGGATCGTTTTGCATTCGGCGCAAGGCTCATGTTAATTTATATTACGTATATCTGTTCGTGTTTTAATTTATAATCCCGAGTACATTTTATCGCTGTTAATTCGATCATTCCCCAGAAAAGTACAAAATTCCGAAATAAATATTTTTATACCTGGAAATAAATTTGTTCGCATTTATTGTCTCCGGTTCGGGGGTCGGGGCGGAGCCTGCCTGTCCGCGCTCTGCCGCCCGCTGCGGCCGCTCGGACCGCCCGCAGATCGCTCACTCTAGCGGAGCCTGCCTGTCCGCGCTCTGCCGCCCGGCTGCGGCCGCTCGGACCGCCCGCAGATCGCTCACTCTAGCGGAGCCTGCCTGTCCGCGCTCTGCCGCCCGGCTGCGGCCGCTCGGACCGCCCGCAGATCGCTCGCTCTAGCGGAGCCTGCCTGTCCGCGCTCTGCCGCCCGGCTGCGGCCGCTCGGACCGCCCGCAGATCGCTCACTCTAGCGGAGCCTGCCTGTCCGCGCTCTGCCGCCCGGCTGCGGCCGCTCGGACCGCCCGCAGATCGCTCACTCTAGATCGCTGCTGTCCCGATCTCTGTACGTCGGTAGCTCACTCGCAGACAGATCTGACGAATGTATCCGGCGCACCTCCCGACGGATCGGCGCGGGAAGCTGTTAACTTATACGAGAATAGACTGAGTTTGCACGATTTGTTCGCAGCTGACAAATCTCATTCCAATTTGATTGAAAATTAGAGAAATGTAGAAAAGTTCGCGCGGGAGGATAGAATGCACTTGCATTACACGTATAAATGAAACCCCCAAAGACCTCGCCGACAACCGAGCTCTCTACGATAGTTCTCGTTTTGTGTTCGTTTTCTCCTATTCCAAAAGTATTGTTATATTTTCGATCGAATGTTAATTGGGTGTTTTGAATATAGGAAATAATCTTCTCCTTCCGCGTGAATTGAAAGAATATATTGGCAGCGTGGAGGGCGGAGTTGTGCGGCGGCTTCCGGGGCAGTGGATGTAGCCGTCACCGAGTGCGGCAGTTTATGTTAAGGTTGTCCTAGATATCTTTTTGAATGCATTATATTTTGATGGGCCATCACCCGAGTAAGTGTAAGCGAGCGCGCTCGAGATAACTGTGTACTAGTTTCATGGTAAACTTGCCGTTCTGATAGTTTGTCATAAGGAGAACATTGTAAGATATAAAATATTTAAAAGAAAAAACAAAAAAAGTGATAATAAAATATGTAAAAATCGTGATTAAAATATACGCTGGTTTCATTTGTCCATTGTCCACCCTATACACCCTTGTACTTTTCTTTCAGAAATAAGCTTGGGTCACTTCGGACCTAAAAATCTTTTTTCAGTTTAAGGGGAAGCGGAAGTAATCAAATTTAAGTAAATTTCGTAGGCAACAAATTGAAACACTGATATGGTATACAATGTGAACTAATAACAAATTGAAACACTGATATGGTATACAACGTGAACTACCTAGCCCCGATCAAAACAGTCATAATATCAACAATAACAATACCAAATTTGGAACACCGCGCACACAATTACTAATGCTAAAATAAAGGCAAGGACAAGAAAACAAGAAAAATAATACAATATTTATAGTTTCATTTTTTGAACTTCCGTTATGAGAATATCTGAATTATATTAAGAGCTATGTGCCAAAATACATAAACATAGCGTTTTAAATCAATATAAATGCTTAATTGATAATAAACATAATTTTTTACATAAAACTAAACATATGAATATTTTCTAACATAAAAACTTAAAGAAACATTTATAACAAAATAATCTACAAATAAAGCATGTTCTTAAAGATAAAAAAAATCTAAGTAAAAATTTATAGAAAGTATTAAGTAGTGTCCATTCACTTTAAGTAAGCCTTTTGCATTAGTGTGAGTAACAGTCCGTTTACAAAATCTCGTAACATTCTTTTTTTGAGTAAATGATAGACGCAATAAAATATATAAATAGTATTTTATTTTCTTAACCTGAAATTAGCATGTATGTATTATAAAAAAAACTATATTAAATTTGTTTAATCCCCAAATAATAATTATTTAGAAATCTATTCGCAACCGTAACTAGAATCCAATAACTGATCTAATTTCGTTTTCAAAATTAGTATGATTTCAAAATTGTTAAATAAAATAAAGACATTGACTTTACGTTTTTTTAATAAAATACTCTGAATTAGATTTTTTTTAATTTCATGATTGTTTTAAATATTTCAATTTAAGAATAATTAAAAGTTGTAAGTGTATCCACTATTGTAAGGCATATGTCATTAGTATTAATAAAAATATATAATTCTCTATGCAACAATGTCCATCACTAACGCTGTCACATGGTCCAAATAATAATGAGGTATAGGAAGCAAAAAAAGCAAAATTCTCTATTTTATTTCCATCACTAATGTTATCAAGGCGCTACGCTACTCTGGATAGCGCTCTTCTCACAGCCTTAACTAGTCTTTACTTAAAATATATAATAAAATTACGTTATTTTTGACGGATTATGGCTTTTAAAATAAATATGTAATTGTGATTAAATAATTTCGAATTCTCATAGTTATTTTTAATCAGATAAACTATAATCGTTTGTATCGGACTCCGAATCCTCGTCTAAATTCATATTAAATTGATTAAAGTCTGTGATTTCGTCCATTTGAATATCCTTCGTCGCGTGCTCAGTTTCAATTCCTTTTGTATGTCAGCAAACATTTTTCCATTCTTTTATCAACTTTTCCATTTTATCTTTATATAATTCTTCGAGATATTTATATACATTTAAAACTATCTCCTTTGTTTGACCTAAAAGCGATTTCTCCGTTCCTAATTTTAAAATATTCGTGATTTTGTAGTCACCGTATCTTTAAGCGAAAAATATTAAACAAAGAAACGACCGCTCCGCTCACTGGTCAGAGTGTTACTGGAGCGGCCAATGAAGTTAGTTTAAAAAACGAATACAATTTCATAATTTACATGTTACAGAGGGTATTACTCACACTAATGCAAAAGGCTTACCTAAAGTGAATGGACTCTACCTCGACTGATTTCAAAAAAAATCCTTGTAAGAGCCTCGTAAGAAATTTTTAAAAGGTACTTTATCTGATGAGATATAAGGTTTAAGATGGGATAAATTATTTTAAATTCACCATTAAAATAACATTAAGTTTAAAAAATGCAAATTATTTTTAATTTTACTTTAAAAAATGAAAGTTTAATAAAAAATACAGCTTTGGGTATATTTTTAGGTTAATTAAACATTGTTACTTTTACGAATTAATATTTACCCGTAATATATGGTGGTAGCTGTTCACTTTCCCACCGGGAAGTTTTTCAGCCAGCACCAAATTTTCCAAACCTCCCTATGCTTTCGGTTTCCATCAAGACATCGTTTTGATTGGCTGCCAAAAGTTTCATTGATTTAGGATTTACTATTTACTTTCCACCTACTGAACTAATGAACGATAGGTTACTGAAGTAAACTATACGTTTGTTTATCAGTAAAGTGGACTGTTCTTTATGAACATTTTGTTCGTGAACGACCCATCTCTAATTCCTATACCTAATAAATCAAAAAATAATTTATAATAAGCAGCACTTCGTGCCATAGAGAAAACACGCCCGGGAAATACAGCTTATTTTATTTTATTTATTTATTAACGCCCTACTGGGCGTTTACAAACAATAAGGTAAAGTGTACCTACATTTATAGAATGAATACTTGAAATGAAAATTAAATGATTGCTCAAGAAATACAATCGAGAAAAAATAAAAACATATAAAAATAATAATACCATAAAGTGGAAAGCAAATACTTAAAATGCAAATATATAAAGATAAAAATAATATAATGTAAAAATTGAAAAGCAAGTATATAACAAAGCAGAAGTTTGTTCAGTTTTGCTTCCGTTTGTGTAACCACAATTAATTTTTATGATACTTAGGATTTTATTTAGGTTATGGGCGATGGCAAGCAGACCATTTCTAGTTATTTACTTTATATTTTTATTTTCTGCATTGTTTAGTTCTGGTATTCATGTAATGTGGAAAACCAACAAATAAATGGTCAACAAAGCTTTCGGGCAATTTGTTGTGGATTGTGCAATATGTAAGTAAAAAAAACTTATTAACTCCTCAATATCTTAAAAAAAGTAGTACAAAATATCATCTCACATACTTAGCTTAGGAGTAGCTTGTTGGTCTCTCGGTTAGGACTCTCGCCTCGTGATCCAAAGGTCGCGAGTTCAAATCTCACTCCAGACCATCAAGTTGGTCCTATTTCCACAGCACAAGCGTTTAGATTGGTTTGAAAATAGTAAGAATATTGATGTGACACGTATTCCGTGTTCTAGGCTTGATACTCGCCGAATAAATGTAATTGCTATTTTCAATCGCCTTCTCAAAACTAGTGCATTAGAAACATAACAGTATCAGTATGTTTTTCTTTTAATTTTTTTAATGCGAATATTGGATAATTTCATTACAATATTCTTCATTCGCAAAGCAATATATGTACACACATTTTCAGACTGCAAGGCGAAACTCTAAAGAACATTTTATTGCTATTGACAATATGATCGTGGATGCAACAGATAAACAACTTCCTTGCGTGATTATACATAGATTTTAAGACATTTTAAAAAGGATAGCTAACACTAAATTTAAAGAGAGATCTAGCAAATACAATTTATTTGTAATTGATATAATAGAAAGTCGCACAATATATTAGGTCCTTACATATGAAATTGGTGTTTTGCCGTACTGGCAAATTTGATCTCAAATATCTTCTCTTTGGTTAGGAATTCCAAATCCAAATTTATACAGCTATTTACTCATGTATTTGTGTTTTGAAAATTATAATTCATTTGTTTTTTCCTCAATTGTTTTTTTCTTTGCGTCACTCAGTTTACAAAATGAAAAACTTGAAATATCACGTTATTTACGAGTACGAGTTCCACCGTGGCACCAGTGCTGCAGAAACGGCTCGAAGGATTAATGATGTGTATGGCGACGGTGCCGCAAAAGAAAACACAGTGCGTTTTCCGGCACCAGCCAAACCATGCCACAAGCGAAAATTGACTCCAAAAAAGTTACTTGTGAGCGTTTGGTGGACTAGTGCTGGTGTCGTTCACTACAGCTTTCTTAAATCTGGCCAGACGATTACGGCAGATGTCTATTGTTAGCAACTGCAAACCATGATGGAAAAGCTAGCTGCTAAACAACCGAGGCTGGTTAATCGCTCTAGGCCACTGCTGCTTCTTGATAACGCTAGACCACACACTGCACAACAGACGGCTACCAAATTAGAGGAGCTTCAATTGGAATGTCTAAGACATCCACCGTACTCTCCGGACCTTGTCCCAACAGATTACCATTTTTTTCGAAATTTGGATAACTTCTTGCAAAGGAAAAAATTCAACTCCGATGGGGCAGTCCAAACCGCCTTCAAAGATTTTATTGATTCTCGTCCGAATGGTTTTTTTAGTAAAGGGATCGATGAACTACCTATGAGATGGCAAAAGTGCATAGATAGCAATGGTACATACTTTGATTAAATAAATATATTATAATAAAAAAAAATCGGCTTTATGTTCCTCCCACACTAAACGTCAATTTCATATGTAAGGACCTAATATTAACAAATTTTCTATAGTGACATATTGTTTTTTTTTATGATGTGTCCTCAAATTATTAATGCTATGGAAAATATAAAATTAAAATAAAGATAAATGTGGCAAGCTTCAGACAATTTTAAAACACATACTTTATTATAGATTAGTAAACGTGTATGAATGTTATTAATTATAAATACATTATTTTTATAAATGACCAGTAGATAATATTTTGTGTTTAATATTTCTACACACTTAATATTATCCGCATGTATTTTAAAACAATCCGTAATTCTCGCTACTTTATACGATTTCACCATTTGTTTTTTTTAAGCTGGCAATGGAAACACGTAAAACACTCACACCATTTGTACCTAACGCATTCATATTATATTATTTAGAAGTCGTTGTGTTATCGCCACGCTCAAAATTTATGGGCTTTCATGGTGTGATTTTGCTTAGCTTTATAGATAATAATAATAATTTTATAAAACGCACTGCGGCATCTGTGATCTGCAAAAAAGTCTATATTGGGGATACCATACCAAGTGATACAACTACTGAGCATCCTTTGGCCGGAGGTAAATATTCCACGCAAGAGAGAGTACCTCGTGTTATCTGGATAGACTGACCTAATTATTCTTCGCTAGATCTCTCTCACAATCAGTTTAATGAAAAGTTTGCAGTGGTTGTCATTATGTTTCAATTAAGTCATTTTCTATTATCTTTGGCAGGTACAACAATAATTGTTATTTGAGCTCAGTATGTTACGTATGATATCACTCATTCTTCTGCTTATACTATCATTTCAACGCTTGTTGACAATTGAAGAAGAAGGTGAAGGTGTTTTTAGGATTCAGAAGATGGTGACTCCTTCATACGTTACCAAATTTTCGGAGCTGAGAAGCGCTTGACCATTAAACGCGCCCCAAGATCAGGAGACGATTTTTTAAATAATATTTTCTTAGAATATTTTGAGTTTGTCCAGATTTTTCAGAACAGTACTGGAATTTTGTCACAGGGACATCATTAAATCAGTATATTTAGATGGAAATGATGAGCGTTACATTATGTAAATTGATCACTTAAGTCCATAGGACGTAAGCCCTATGGACACCCAAAGACTTCCATGCCTACTTTCCCATATAAATATAATTCCGTCTCTGTGAGACGATTGATGATATATATTGATTACATACATATATTGATACAATGATATATTGATTGAATATTTTATGACGTAAAAAAAACATAAAAAACAAGTTTTTATTGTACTCCCTTTCTCATTGAAACAGGTTTCGCGCCTACTCCACGCGTCGGCCTCGAAAATTAAATAATATATAAATCGTTAAGATTTCGAAAAATCTTAAACTAAACTAAAAAATTTTAAACTAAAATTTGTGAGATCATTTTTATCGTCGCCACGAGTCTCCCTGCAAAGTTTCAGCTCGATTGGAGCACGGGAAAAGGTTTAAAAATCGATCCAAAGTTTTTACGGCAGACAAGCAGATGCTACGAGTTAAAAGAAAGGGAGTAAAAAAAAACCCATAAAAACCAAGTTTTTATTATACTCACTTTCTTTGTAAAATATTAACTTTAAATTAAAACTTTAAAAAAAAAAAAAATTAAGTAAAATATAAACAATTAAAGATGAATTAAAACATATAACATAACACTAAACTTACAGTAATTTAATATATTTCTAAAATGTCAGATGTTTTGAGCTTTGATAAGACACTTCATGCTTTGAAGATTAAATTCTAAAAACATATGGCAATCAATTTAGATTTTCGAAATTCGTAGTGAAGTACCTATTACGCATACCGACGGAGTAATTAAAATTTATAAAATATTCCGCGACGTTATCGGGCCGCCGTAATCAAACTTTTCTAATGATTCCAATTTGGAAAAAAAACAATAAAATTTCTAAAAATCCGAAATTATACCATAATTATTAATTTTTTTTAACGAAAATTTGATAGATCTTCTTGATCGTCGCCACGAGTCTACTTGCCAAGTTTCAGCTCGATTGGATCACGGGAAAAGGGTCAAAAATCGATCCAAAGTTTTTGTTGACGGCAAGCATGCAGACGCCACGAGTTAATTTAAAGGGAGTAAAAAGAGAAAAAGCGATGGATAGATGTGTAAAAATATTACAATTGACATCTAAAAATTATATCCAATAATGATGGTTGATAGACTAATAATAATAAACTATTTATGAAACGATTTAATTTTCAAAAATTCTAAAATCATTCTGAACAAATTTTTCGTGTAAATTTTTCGTATAAAATGTCAGAACACAGACGTTCACTTAGTCCGTCATCATCTAGTTTTCTCAATGTAAATGTAAATACAAGTTAGTGTTGATAAATAAGTAATCACCTTATTCCGAAAATTTTCATAGTTAAATTATTCCTAGAGCTCCCGAATCTTTTAGTTTTTCAACAAATGAACATTGCATTAACTACTTTTATTATCCAGACGGCGAAAGTTTCGACAACACTGTGTCTTTGTTTGGACAGACGTACACATATATTATGTTTGTTGGCTAATGAAAAGTTATTTGATTAAATATAATATATGTATTTCTGCCCAAAAAAACTTCAATATATACTTTCCCACATCAATTGCTTCGTCTCTGTGAGACGTCTATAATTTATGTTAATTAATTGATCCCTCTGGATACGAGATTCGGTAATTGTGTTCTTAAAAATTTTAACATATTCAAAAAATATTGAGAAAACTCCTTGTTTAAAATCGCTATTAAATTATTAATCAAGGAACCAATGGACCCTTCATCAAGATGCAACGTACACTAATAATTGAAATTGGAAGTAATGACATAAACAAAAAATAAATATATGGGGGTTGAATAACTAATTAGGACCTAATGTGAAAACGAAATTAAAGGAATTTGCATAAAGGATTTGGTTATTTGTAATAGTTATTTTCCAGTAGCTCTTTTTAATAATATTTATTAAGAGCCGCCATAGGTACGAAGAACGGTCACAAAATATCGACGGTCTCTACATTTGTCGAGTCCGTAAAAATTCAATTTTCCTTTTACTATCTTAAACTGTCCAATTCCCTCTATTTCGGACATTGTTTAAAATAAGTTGAATTTTCGTTAAAAAAAAAGAAAATAGAAATAAAAATTATACTTTTTTTAATATTATTCGAAAATATAGAGTAAATTTGCTGTCTAAGATAGCAAAACGAAAATCGACATTTTGCAGTAGGTATACGTAGGAATTGTCGATATGCTTACCTATTACAATAAAATCAAATTCTCGGGTTGCTCTTTCTGAAACGCATTTAATATGCTGTATATTTGCATCATTACGTAAAACACTTATGACAATTTTATTCGATTACTTTGTTATGTTTACCACATATTTGCTAAATCCGCCACACGCTTTTGACTTTATTGACATGGGCCATAATATGACGATCGTTCTTGGCACCTACTGTCGAAAAAAATATTTTCGCCGCGTTAGTGTTTCTTCAAACTTTGTTCCAAACGCAACCAACGTGTAAATTTTGTTGATACGCTTTATAATAGTTCACAAATAAGTTTATGAATAAATCACAAATCAGCCAGTAAATAAGTAGGTTCTAATGAACACGCAGAAGTCATATCGAGTGTACGTTTCCAAATAAGTTCCCCGACCTCTGCCGAGTGGTGGATGTGCACGGCGAGCTATTAATCTGGTTTACCTTGGCGATCTGTTCCAACCGACTGGAGTATCTTCCTTTCTCCTTTCTAGCGGAGGATGCCGCGGACCAGGCGGTGTGGAATCCGAGCTGTCTGCTGATTGCTCATTCGCAGCGCGAACGTTATAGTGCGCGTCCGCTGTCCAATTTTTGGAAGACAACACAGAAGGTACGCGGGCAATCTGACGTCTTTACCTTATGGCCCTTAAGTCCTACTCTACATGGCAGCTTAACTTAACAGTTCCTTAGCACCATGAAGTTGCGTGTGGGATCCGCGGACACAACCTGACATTTTATCAATCACAAACATTCAATTCTGTAAGCAAAAATACATAAAATAAATATAAACTCTTCTTTACGATGTCCATTCAATTTTTTTACAACAATACCTTCATCAAACAATGAAAATGTATCATTCAATTTAACAAAATGCATAGAAAAATATTCTTGTATTAAAAATATAACAAAAATAATATTATCGTTTCAAAAAAGAATTTTAAAAATTTATTTTTATATACATAATGTGATTTATATATATAAACTGTGATATATAAATATATATATATATATATATATTAAATTAGTAACAACCTATCATAAAAGATACTGAAAATGTTCTTAGGTTTTCACGGCTTCACATGGGATCCGAAACGTCGGCGGGAAAGGTCGTTATAACACGGCATAATACCCCATAAAACACAAACCTGAAGGTACTGAAAATATCGTAATATCATAAAGACTTTAAGCCTATCGCCCGGTAAAGCGAATATTTAAAAAAAAAAATCACATTTTCTCTTGCGTTTTTTATCACATTTTTGTTTTGTAATACCTAGGTATATCATTTTTTAATTTATTCATCGGGTTTCATATATTTTAAATACGCATATTTTGTTAAAATGATACAAACTAAACAGCTTAATCAATTAATACATTACTAAATCTATGATGTTTTTTTTTAAAAATGAAGAAAATTGTTCCATTTTGTGGGCCTTTTACGACTGAAAGTTTAACTGACATATTATATAAATAATAATCTAAGTAACATTTCAAACAGCTCTATACCGATTGAGGTAATATTTCAAAACTCCATTTCGATTCATTTACGAACGACGATCGCAAAGGCCACGGAATCATATCAGATATTATTTATTGTTTCATTCGTAATGAATTACAAATTATGACATGCATCTACAATATGTCAGTCAATATGGAAATCATTCTGTTCCGTGCTGTTCTTGTACATAAAGATGTGGCAGTATTTTTAATTTTAGTTAAGGGACATAGTACATTATCATATATAATATAAAATACATAACAACTAAAAATTGACACTTTGTTACATATGTACTTTCCGCCGAAATCGGTATCGTATAAAAATACATTTAAGATATTATGTTACCTGAAAAATTAAGCGTTGTCTCGATTTATAACACGATTCAATATAAATCGTAAGAAGTAATTATCCTTTTCAAGAGCCTTGCTAAATTTCCTTGTTATGTCTGGATTTTAATGCATAATTTATTCCTTTTCGTAGAGCAAAAGCTTCATTTTTGTGCAAGGCCACGGCCATAGATTATTTTTGGAGAAATGCAAATTTTCTATGGTCTTAATGTTGACAGTAAGAAAAGGATGGAAAATTTCAATAACATACATCGTTTATCTGTGGAACTAGTCACTATTATTCGTCACTCGTCACATGGAACACGTGCACTACGTCTGCTGGCGTAGTAATAATTACTTGACTTATGCCTCCAGATGCCGGAAAAAAGTGCTTATTTACTATTTTTGATTTTTTGCGGATGCTGACTTCTGTCTCCAACGGCTGTGAGCAGTTCTACAATGTTGTTCAAATTAAACGTTAGAATACAATAATATTGAACATTTATTTTGTACATATCCACGTGATAAACATCGCATATGGACAGGCTATCCGCTGCCCAGCGGCTGGTCTCTGAGACGTCACCTACCACCACCATTGTGAACTGTTCGGAATCTACGGCAGGCAGTTTCACACCGTGTCGGCTTAGCGGAACTCCTCGCGCCTTCCCGAGCAAGAATCGATCGCTAGGATGAGCGAATTTCGAGCCAAGAGTGTAGTAAATGAAGAATGGGCACCTCGCTATCACTTTTGTTTCGGAGGAAGTAGAGCGCTGTACATTCGGAATTTTAATCACGACCGCATATTATATTTACCCGTCGGTAGCGGCTCGTCGGCAGTTGTCAGGCAGGTCGCAATATATCTCGGACCTTCTTATCTAGTATTATCTACTTAGGTGTTGTTTTCGGATACGTCAGTTATTGTCATTGTTCAACACTTACGTAATGTGTATATGTGCATATTTAATCATCTATAAATAAGACAGATATTGGCGAACAAAGCAACTTGCAAGTGCGATACGTTAATTCAGATTGGTACAGAACCGATACGATGGCGTTTATTGGTTATAATTATTATTATTATTGATAATGGGCAGGCAGCTTAAGCTGATAGGCCCATATCACTGTCTCTCATTTGAATATCCAACATTACATGACACTCTTATAGCATCTTTTTACTTATGAAATTACATTTAGTTTTGTATAATTTCACAAATTACATTTATGAAATTATACAAAACTTTTTCATGTTAACAAGCCTATCAGCCAATTCCAATATTCTGAGGTTGACAGTAATTATTGATTCCTTGACCAAATACGTCATGTTTTAAAATTAATAAATTTTGATTATGCTGTATTATTTGAATTCACATCTTCTTCATCATCAGCTTCTTTGAGTTCACAACTTCTTCATCATCAGCTTCTTTGAATTCACATCTTCTTCAGCATCAGCTTCATCATTTAGCTGTTTAGCCTCTTTGTTCAGACCCAGTCTGCTAAAGCTCACACTTTAACTTTTTTCAGTTCTTTCTTGTTTTAGCCTTTACTTTGTATCTCTATATTTGCTGCATTCACATTTAAGTTATGAAAGTCATTTAATCTTATTACCTTGTAATTTTATTAGCTATATGATGTTATCTATTTTTCATGGTTTGTGAACATTTTAAAAATATTAAAAAATCTTCTTCATTTTCTAAAATCACATAAAGGTCAAGGTAATGTGAGTTATAAAGACCTCTTTTCAAAATGTTTCTAACTTATCTACAGAAATATATTTTTGTTACTATTATTAAACTAGCCCTTATCCGTAAAAAGATGACGGAACGTTGGTCAGCGGAGAGGCAGCGGTAGATAGGAAATTGCTATCGTTGCCGCCTTCGGGTTTGCTGGGCGGGGTTCAAGCCCCGTCTACGGCCGGCTTTTTAGTCGTAATTTAGAACGAAATTACAAACGTTACACGAAGTTACAGGGACAGAAAGACAGACATACAATGAAATTAATATATTAATATACATGATATATTATAAGCCATTTTGAAAATCATAATGTAACGCGAGCCAATGAAACTAATTACGAAGCTTCAAAAAAAAACTTTTTTTACCTTAAAAATGTTCTTAGGTTTTCACAGCCGTTCAGAATCTTCTGTGTATAGTTTTCTGGGATATTCTGCCGTGTACACGTGATCTCTCTGGCCGACGTTTCGGATCCCATTGCAGGGTCCATCATCAGGGCTGATGTGATGGTTGTGAGTTGAAGTGTAGGTTAAGTATTGCCTTGCAATACCATATCGAAGTCAGGGTGTGTCCAAGTTTGTGTTAGGTTAAGTACTGGATTGCAGTTCCGTGTCGAAAGCAGGGTGTGTATCTCTCGATGTAGTATGTTGTGCTTCCGTGTCGGAGACAGGTATTGTCAAGAATTTATGTAGCGTTATGTCACTGTTTTATCACTAACTGATGTTGGACTGTGCGGATCGTCGATTTGATTTATCCTGCAGCGCCGGATACCACGAGGATGATGATAGACCCTGCAATGGGATCCGAAACGTCGGCCAGAGAGGTCACATATACCCCAGAAAACTATATACAGATTTTTTTTACCTTGTTTACCAAATAAGGGAGGAACGATTCCTCCTACATGACTTTCATTACTGATATTACAAACGTGGTGTGCCGATCGAAGTCTTCCATTTAATTAATTATAAAATACACAATGTTTCAAAGGTTGAAAATTAAATTGGTCCGTTCTAAATTTTACGGGCATATTTGCCGTGAGTATTTTGGCTGGGCTTCCAACGAGATTTCTCTTTCAGCTTTTTCCCAGTCGATGCTCTCAGGCCGTTTAGAATCCTCTGTACATAATTTTCTGAGCTACACGCGAAATTACACGCCGCAACAACAGCAAAAGATGGACCCTGCATTGGGTCAAAGAGGTAGGAGATACACGGCAAAATATCTCAAAAAAATTCTACACAAATTTCCAGCTCATATTACTATAGTATGAACTATCAAAAGTGATATGAAAATGATGTCTTTCGATAATCATATTGAGAAGTATTGCATAAATATACATGTAATTGTTATTCTTAGATCAATGTATCTAGACTACAACATGGGAGACAAAAATATAGATATAATATGTTATGCTGATGATGCGGTATTAATAGCCAACTCCGAAGACGATCTTCAAAAACTTCTGCACAAATTTCATACATCTTCACAAAGATTCAACATGAAAATCTCCGTGGAGCATGGTGACATCGAAACAGCCAGTACGATGCAAGCTTGTAATTGACGATAAAATAATAGAGCAAGTAATGAGCTTCTAGTACTTGGGTGTCGAGATATCCAGCAGTAACGATCTTTACGAAAAAGTAAGAGAGCGAGCAAACAAAGCCGCAGCTATTGCTGGATGCTTGAGAAATGCTGTCTGGAGAAACGAGCACACGCTCAAAGAGAGCAAAGTGAAAATATATAAGACCTGTGTCCGCCCAATCATGACGTACGGTATCGAGACAAGGGCTGACACTAACAGAACTAAAAATCTCCTCAGAACAACTGAGATGAAGACTCTCCGACCCATTGCGGGACTGACAATCCTAGACCGAGAGAGGAATTCCGAAATACGAAGGAATTGTGACGTCGAGGACATTGCCCGATGGGGAAGATTTTAGTAAACGTTATTGGAGAGATCATGCGGAGAGAGCTTTTTCTGAGAGAGTAGTGAGCGTAGCAGCAAAAAACTGCCGTCTGGTACCAGACTCCCAGGAAGACCGCACAAAAGATGGCGAGATAGCTGGACATCTGTACCCCAGGATCAGGCTCAGAGCAATGACAGGACGCAGTCATAGATGAAGGAGAAGATGAAGAAGAAGAAGATCAATGTACAAAGTAAGTATATATTATTTTATAAATTATATATGCGAGGTCCGGAATAATTATCAGTATAGGTTATATTATGTTTTTCTGCATTAGATTACCTCTCTCTCGCGGTAAATTGATTGCCAATTAATAAAGACAAATTTCTTCTAGGAAATAATAATTATTTACACGACAATAGAATATAAATATTAACCACAGTTTGCGATCACTGAGAACATCTAATACCAATCTCAACAGCGCCAGCGAGTCGAGAGTGGCCATTTTTCTCTCAATTACTACTAGTAACCTAATATTCATTTATTAGGAAATCATTATACGACAAATCGAGCAAACTGTTAAGAGTTACGCAACAGAATATATTTCACTATGAGCCTTTAATTATATCGGCTGGGTAACACAATGTAACGCACGTGTGGCGTACCTTCACCGCGCAATCAGTCTCGATTTGCACAGAGACCGGGCCGAGGAAAGCCGGCACACAGCCTGCAGCTGCACTCGCTCGCGTCATCCGCGGCAACACCGATCGCCAGACGGCTTTCGGCCGATCTCCTCGCCTCGCCGACTCGCTTCATTCCTGCTGAAGTGAAGTCTCGCACGAAACTCAACAATGATCGATTTCGTAATCTTTACATTCACTTACATATTACTTATTAACACATATTATTCATTATAGCACTATTATTTTTATACCCAAATCATCTAGAACAATAGGTACCTATTTTGATTACAATAGGTACATTGATTGTATTTTGAATCGCTCGAATTGTTTAAGTATCTGAAAACACAAGTAAAAATGATACCAATGAGAAACAAATACCAGGATAAAATTAGGAAACCCTTATTTCAACAACCCCGTCTCATCGCCATCGAACAGTGTTTACAGCGAATTTACAAAATTGAAGAATAAGAACAGATAATTATTTCAACTTTAGTAGATTTCTGATACGAACGTTATGTAGACAATCATTGACGTATTATAAATAGACACGTTATTCCCATACTATCCTGATTTCAAATGTAGCAAATGCAGAAAAATCTGGTAATTTGAAGTCACGGTGACTAAAATAACATACTCATTCTTACAATAGTGTACGATACTCTGTTCCCTTTTCCCCGGGACTCTTTTTTCAGCGTGCCGTCGCGTCCAATCACAAAGAAGGTCCGTTCGATAACGAATGCAAGTAAGGCAATTAATTACCTTCTTTTTGAGTTGCCACGATTTCACGCTTATAACGTATCTACAGTTTATTACATCAATGTAGAAAATTATCTTTTCACAATGTACATTACCGAACTTATATTCTCTACGTTTATCAAATAGTGATTATAATGTTTAATTTATATATAATAAGATCCAGTTCGGAAATACCGACGTCCGAGGACAGGTTTTAAGCGCTAGTTTTGTAATAGTTTCTCCGGCACCATCATCAGATATCACCACTTTTGTGAACGTCCGATCCTTCGAGAGCTGAAACATCTCTGCCCTTGTAACACATCACGAGCCGCAATTGATTATTGTAATTTTGGAGCGCCTACTCCGACATTGCCAGTGATAAATGATGTGTGGATATAAATATAATTATCAATAAACGCGGCCATGTCACGTCCATGTTTTGATAATACCGATTATAAAAATAATGACTGGGTATTTTAAATCGGTCTACATATTTTCTATACCGTTTATATTCAAAAGCTAAGTATCGTTATGTATATTATCAAACACTTTTTTTGTCAGTTGGTAAATTACGCCACCGTGTTTCACGCGATGGGTACCTTTTTAAACTTTGGATTGATAAAGTAAAAAGTTACTCGATTTTACGGATTAAGGGATGAGTAAATAGTGGCAAGGTAAACAATAGCGAGGTGAACTGTGTCAACAAACTATTTACAAGTTACGATCGGCAGCATCCTCAGTTTGTCATTGACGAAATACTTAGAAATAAGCGCGAGTTCAGCGTGGGAATACTTCTTAAAGATGGATTATTATTAGCGCTGCACCGAATGTGTTAAATTCGGTTCAATTTGTCGGATCGCCATCACGAAAACACGTGTAATTGTTTATATAATCTGTGTTTCTTAATTAATTAAGCGGCACAATGTACTTCTGGGTAGCTGTTATAGAATATTATATATATATTAAAGCATATTGTGGATACTTGATGTGATTTATTTTCTAGAGAATAAAAAACATGATCCATTCACACGTTACCTATTTACTTATAAATCAACATTTTGTCTAGAATTAATTTTCTTTATACTTTTACATTTCTTATTTAAATCCAACTTATTTAATATTTATAAATGTGAAAGTTTAGATGGATGGATGAATGTTTGTTACTCAATCACTCCAGAACGACTGAACAGATCTGGATGAAATTTGGCACAGAGATAGATTATTGTTTGAAAAAGAACAAAGAATACGTTTCATCCCAGTAATAGATTTCTGTGGGATTAAATTGAAGTCGACGCGAACGGAGTCGCTGGCAAAAGCTAGTTAATCAATAAGCAATCGAAGTTCGGCAGATTTAAACGAAGTTCGGTAGGTTTAAACGAAATTCGGCCGCAGACGAAGTTCGGTAAAGGTTGCCGAAGTTCGGCTATACTGAATGTGAAACGAATTTCGGTGCATCTCTAATTATTATTCTCTTTCGACAGTAGCTCTATGGCCCAAATCGTACCAGTTACTGTAATGATACTTCAAGTTTTTGCAAAAAATAAGTCAGAAATATTGAAACAAAGAGGCAAACTTTGATATTACATATCTCCATAACTATTGATATTAGGTCATGGTTGCTTGAACATTTTAGACTCATAACATAGGCAGCAATCTACCGGCCAAGTTTCTGCTGCTAGCTCTGGTACAGCCTGTATATACACAGAGAAAATATGAATAATTATTTGCAAAAAAATGAAATTAAAAAAATATTTATTTCTCCAGCCCTTATTTAATCCAAACTTTTTCCGAATACTTATCTCAACACGCCATTTTTACTTATAAATCAAAAATCAATACCTTTAAATGTAAAAAAATATCACTTATAATAATTACCTTCATACGCCGACATGTTTCTATAACATGTCGGTGGACAAATAATATATTTTTCCTTCAACAATAACGGACGTTTACTTTTCGAACTAACTAACTGTGGCACAAAATGCTCAGATATTTTACAACTGATTCAGAGTGAATCTTTAGTGAAGTTTTAGAGTGAACTAGGTGCGTAGTTAGATGTAGCAGAGGCACAGAGAAATTATCTAATACGTTCCGGTTTTAGTTTTCTGGGATAATCTGCTTTCATCCAAGGGCGGAGAAAATGTAGGTATTTTATTAATAAATGTAAGTACTGTACTTAAAAATACCTACCTATATTTAAATAACAAAATCAAGTTTTCTTTTGTGTCTTCTCCCATTCTCTTCATTTACTTCAATGGGTACGTTTTTATAGACGTGGAGAAGTGGCAGTCCGGTTAGACGTTCTTCAACCATTGAAGCTCTTAGCCACGATTTGATTTTTCTTAACGTAGAGAAAGATCTTTCCGCTGTCGCTACACTAACAGGTAGTGTAGCCATAATAAATAAAAAATTTCTTACATTGGGATACATCTCAATATCACAATTTAAAATAAGATCAGAAATCGACTACGGTATGTCCTGACTCTGCTGCCACTTCACCATCCACATTCACAATCCACGATATTCGTTTACAACTACAGAAACTGGAGTATTATCTAGTAACAATGTATATTCGGTTGCCAGTTGTTTCACAGTTTCAATGTCTTGATTACTGTATTCGCTTTTTGGCATGAAAAGTTTTGACTTAACTGAAATAAATTAAGTATTTCAGGAGACATACAGTCCTATAGGTCACTTATTATTGAATCCAGAAGAGGTATGTACGTGGCTCTGCGGAAATAGGTATTTTTCAGCAGATTGAGCGGTGGCGAGGTCAAATTTAAAATTTCCATTTTTCATTTTCGTTCCCGAATAATGCGTTTGCCGTCAAACAAAGTATTATATAAAATTAATTAAATATTGAAAATACTTAAATAAAATCTATATTGTGACAAAAAATATATAAAAACATTATGTTTAACAATTTTAATTAGTGGACCACCTAGGTCCTGGACCCAGCCCAGGGGGGTCATGACCACCATGACCCCCCCCTGGATCCGCCCTTGCTTTCACCACGGTTTTTACAATCTTTCTAGCCAATGTTTCGAATCCTATTACAGGGATGTGTAGTGACAACGATGGGCCCCGCAATGGGATCCGAAACGTCAACCAGAAAGGTCGTAGAAACACTGCAGAATATCCCGGAAACATTTTAAACGGCCGCGAAAACTTAAGAATTTTTTTTATCTTTGCCTTTTTTTTTTTATGTCTGATATGAGATTAATTAATTGAGATTAACATTTGCCAAATTGTAAACTGAAGAATTCCACCACTTTCCATCTACCAATCTTACAAACAACCGAAAAAAAATTATATGCCTCTGACCTAATGTCCAAATTTGTCGTTACCACATACAATAATTGACTTTTTTATAAAGATATAAATTTTTCAGAATCACATTTTGTATCGATTTCAGGACACCAACTGCATAATTGTTTTCAATCTATTTAGTTACACTAAGGAACACACACAAAAATATTGTGATTATCAATGAATTTTAGGAAAAATAATAGTAATAATAAATGAAATAAATTAGTAAAAGTATTAACAAGAGAGACGTATCGCACGGCAGACATAATGAGCGGGTCGGGGCGAGGCGCGCAAACCTGGCAGGTAAGCGATAGCGGAGTTTGGCAACAGAAGCGGGCGATGGCCGATCATTTATCACCGGCGGGCGCTGAACCTGGGACCTGGTGACAGTGACACGAGGTGCCCTCGGGCCCCGCGTAACATTTATATATGGTGCGGTGCTTCAAACATTCTTTCAGGTTTTCACGGCCGTTCAAAATCTTCTGCCGTATGTATATGACCCGCCTTGCCGAGGTTTCGTATCCTATTGCATTTGCAGGGGATCCGAAAGGTCAGCAAGACAGGTTGTGTACACGGTATGATAACCCAGAGAACTCTAATCAGTAGAAAATAATAGGCATTTAGTAAACATACTTCATTGTTCTAGAGATCTCGGAGAGGTGGGATTCTTCGAGGACAATTATCGGCTTCAGCAGTCTATGTATATCTGTGTATACGCCTTTTTTCAGAGATTCATACTTGGCGCTTGTTGTACTTCAAATGTTAATTTATTTATTTATTATTTATTTCATTGCTTTTACTTATAAACATTTGATAAGGATTCATTTTACTATGCCTGTCTCACTAGAGAGCTCTATGTTGAGACAGGCAAAGTTTACAATTATAACTTACTTATATGCGAGTACATTTTATACAAAATACATTTAGTATTTTATACAAAAAAGATTAAAAAAGTACATTTTATACAAATAGGTTGAACTGCGTTGAATCCATTGACCATTGATTCCGTCCGTTTGTGAGTTGTGCGAATTTTAATCTAGCCTCAGCAGCAGTTTTAGATTTAAAACGCAATAAATTCGTTTGTAACTCAACGCCTTTAACCAATAGATAATAATCTTAAGCTAATCTCCGAGAGTATCTTAATCGCAACATACTTCATGGTACTGAGATTTATATCATCCAAATTTCCGAAATTTATCTCATCGTATCACGTTTCGGACATACAGGGCATAAAAACAGCAGCGCAAAGCAAAACATTTCATCAAAATAATTTAACTAAACCCACGCGGTGTGGTATTTCATATTTTTAATTTTACAATTAATTAAGTTAGCGATAGAGAATTTAAAGTACACTTTGCACTTGCTTACAAAGTAAGGTTCACTCTTAACCATTATGTTAGTGCCCAGTATTTCTCATACTAGCTGCTATTCAACGTACCCGGGTACTCAACTTTGTTCTCCCATACATTATTTTGATTTGTATCTCGCAAATTGATATTTAGACAGTGGTCAAATAGCTTCTTAGAAGGTCACTACTTCTCATAGAAATGTCCGTTTTCCCTTTATTTCCCTCCCTTTCAAATAATTTGAATAATGGGGATCCAAACGGATAAAAGCATCTGGCGTTTACAAATAAAATTATTTAAATTAGCGGTACCCAGGTATCCGGGTAGTAACATTTGAGTACCCAGGTACCCGGGTAGTAACATAAGGGTACCCGGGTAATAACATAAGGGCCAAATCATGACGCGGCAGGACCAGCGTCCCCGGACTGGCCGCATGGCTCGGCCGCCTCCGTCTCGCACGGCTGGACTCTTTCGGATTCAGAAGATTCGACTAAGTATACTTTTGTTTCTAAGTAAACATTTGAGTAAACAGTTTATCGACAGCTGACCCTCGGAGAAAGTTATCATCACTCAGAATTATCATCAACAAACCGTAAACACGTCACGCAGCAACACACGCGTACCGTCGGATTTTGAATGCACGCAGCTAATCGTGCACTCGTGCAGAGCGTGAACTAGCGACACTCCGCTCGCCACATTTCTTTCTCTAAGGGTTAGAAATCGCGGTAACTTGGTCTGCGAGTGTGCGAGACTGACTTATAACGGGTCTCGCTGTACGAGCAAACACTTCGCCTGCCGAGCGTTCCGTTATTACAACTCAGCGAAATGTTGTAGAAACGCACCGAATGAAGCTGAAGCAGTAAGGTTGAAGAGTGATGATTTCTATTTAAGGGCAATCTTCTTCTTATTCTTTTTGTGCCGTATCAGGTCCCCCTGACTTTGGCCATCACCATGGAAAAGGCATCCCTGTCCGCCGCAGCTTGAAATAGCTCTCCGACGTCCCTAATGCCAGTCCACTCGCGAATGTTGCGGAGCCATGACATCTGTCGTCTTCCTGTTCCTCGGCGTCTTTCTATCTTGCCCTTCATAATTAATTGAAGTAGCCTATTGTTATCATTTCTTAGGACATGACCCAAGTGTGCGATTTTCCGTCGCTTTATTGTGGCGACCAGCTCGCGCTCCGCGTTTGCTCCCCTCAGTACCTCCGCATTCGACATTTTATCAACCCAGGAGATTCTCACTACGCGTCAGTGCAGCCACATTTCGAATGTTCGCAGTCGGTTGAGCATATTGGCTTTTATGGTCCAGGTTTTAACTCCATACTAAAGTATGGGCCATATATCGTCGCTGTATATATAATTAAGCCTTTGCGCCGTTTTAGTACATTCTGAGATAAACGAATGAAACTGTTTTAAAAATAATTGGACTAACTATTTATATAAAAAATATTTTTAATAATTACTACGCAGACTTTCCAGATGAACGGCAATGTTTTTTTTAGTATATCTCCATTATTTATATGAAAAATTGACAAATTGATTCGTTCATCTCAGAACGTACTAAACGGCACATGGCTTTATTATATATACAGCGACGATATATCACTTTACAAGGCGCTGCCTAACTTTGAGGACCAAATTGTCATTGCAAAATACTGTTTTTATTTTCAAAAACATTGCGCGAGTTGTCTCCACGCAATACGGCAATACAATATGATATGTCTGGGATATCCTAAAATGATGTAAAAGTGAGCGTCATTGGGTTCCAGTGAACCAATCGATAACGTAGATTTCGTCAATGGTAGTGAAAAATCATCCTACATGTAAAATTAAAACAATAAAATTAGGTCAGGTATATCTTTTTTTTGACAATTTTACATTTACGTACCTAAAGATATTTGAATTCGATGAGCATATTTAAAATTGTAACAATAGAGATCTTACTTGCTACCTCTCTTGTTGCTAACAGTACCGCTCGTGTTTAACGAGGGGTATTGCTTACAATCAGAGTAACTCATCCAATGACAAATATAACTTCTTCTTCAAACACAGCAAAATTAGTTTATGGTGACATTATAATTATAATTCATAGAAATAAACTTTGTTTACACCACTTTTTTATTGAAAAAAAACAAAATATTTCAGAGCCCATGGCCCCTTCGTCAGGATACAAATGTATACATTGAAATTGATATATATATACTTTGATTTTTTGAACTTAAAATTTATATATATATATATATATATATATATATATATATATATATATATATATATCGGTACCTTGAAATATATTTTTCCCCGTCAATACTGACGGGCTTTCGTGTAGTAGTTACATAACCTAATCCGTAACCAGAAAACTCGACAAACAACATTCTGAATGAACGTAAAAGTATGAGAACTTACTTGAACTCACTTGGACCTAGTTTAAAAACAGTAATGATTTTTTAAATAACTTTTAGATTTCAAATGTATGGCATTCTATCGTCTTCTTTGCTTTTAGGAATGCGATCCGGAATACCATACGACGATATTATAACCGAGGTATGTTGAGGTGTCCTCTCTACCCGGGGCCCTAGTTTAGCCGCCCCTCCTCGCTCGCTGCGGTCCAGTCCACTTTCGCGACCTCGCTCTGCCCTGAATACCGCGGACGCTGGCTTAACACTTTCAGCGCTCGCCGACATTACCGTCATCTTGCTCCAGTAGGACACTGCTCACAGGAGGTATATCACATTTTGTCGTCTTCTGCCAAAAATAGGTACCGTTTACCAAGCAGCTCATCAAAGCGCCAACTGATGGACATTGAAATAATTATATTACTAACAATTTTGAAGAATAATAAGATAATCTCTTTAATCTAATTGGGGACAATAGAAAGATATGGTTTTTGTCCACTATTGGTATCTGTTATTTAAAATTAACAAACCTTAACAATTTGTGCTCGAATCATTCAATATTATGAAAGTGAACAATATAGTGTGGGGACCATACCGGAGAATTAAATTCTAGATGAGTTCTAACTACGTAGACGTGTACAATATATTTATGGAGTTTATGAAACCTATCATCTAGCTTATTACAATAATGAAACATTGAATCCATAAGGATTTATTGCCATAGTTCGACCACTGGGAATGTAATTTTTCGAGCGTAAAGATGACTAACTTCTTAAATTCAAAGTACTTATTTTATATTTTTTTCTATAACAAGTACACAGTGAATACATTCCTGTATAATTTAAGTAAATATTATTCAACAAAAAATCAGATTGAAACCTTGAGGGACTCCAGAAGTTTGATTTGTTGAGTGAGAGCATTAAAAACAATTTGGTTTGGATTTTACATACGAACAATTACAAACAAATATTATACTTAATCGCGTGTAGATCCTAGAATTTATATTGGATACTCTGATATTTAATAATGGTTTACAAAATTTGTAATATTTTATTGTCTACTTGACCAATAATTGTAGTAAAGTCAATACTTAATTATAAATAAGTAAAGTGCATTTATATATACTCAGGAATAGATCAGTAATATTTTTTTTAAGCAATTACGAACAGATAATTTAGTTAGTTTTACATCATAAAAAGGGACTTTTTCCACAATTATTTTAACCTTCCTCAAGTATTATGTACGAATAGATTGTAGATGGATTAGTTGGTAAGTAAGTAACTAAGATTAGTCACTAACTAACTATTTTAACGTCTCTATAAATAAGCTAGAGGTATTTTAAATTTCACTTCTTCGTGGTATCGGTTTCGGGAACCATTTTCGAGAATTAATCTCGTAGAAAAATTGGCATAGGGAAAATTGATTGTTAAAAGAGTGCAATGTTTTTAGATTTTTATAAGTACGATTTATACAATAGGTCAAATGTCTCGTACCAAATGAATATTTTGCCCGAGTCTGCATTTGCACCGAGAAGCCTAGCTCGAGAGCGGGCAGTCCGTACGAAATGAATTCGGCCTTGCGATATATTTCCAATCTGCGTAATACCGATAAGGGTAATAAAATATCGAGCCGGTTCACCTCTGACTTAATGTACGGCCGTGCTTATTAAAATACAAATGCTCGCACTACTCGATCAATAGTCTGCTCTCCGTACAGCTGCAGTCCCGGACTCCGCACACCGAACGTCCTGGGTAGGAACCCTGGAGCGAGACTACATCTTCAATTATTCTGATATCCAATATCAGATTCTTCTTCATTCGTATCTTCATACTCATTCATCCTAATCTGTAACATGCTCATTCTTATTATAGTGATTTATTCTTATTTTGCTACAAACGTTTTATTTTATTCACCGACTTTATACTCTCACTTAATATTTCTTGGCTATGTATTTATCACATGTACTTTTAGTCCAATGCTTTCACCTTTCTACTTTTATTTTGTTATCACTCATGTATTTTTCAATACCCATTTTTATTCATGTATTCCACACACATCATATAATTATTCATCCTTTGCATTCACTGTATTTATGTATTTTGTTGTATCTTTTATATTTTGTTTAATTTGCTTTACTTATATTCATGCTTTGTTATTTTCTGATATTTAATGATACTTCTGATGTTTGATATTTATGCTTATTGTTATTTTATTTTCCTTATATTTCTCCGCTTTTACTTATATTTTATTAATTACTTGTGATTTTATTTTTATGTATTGTTATGTTCTTTGAATGTATTGTTTTCGTAACGCCCCAGAGACAGCGAAGTAGTGAGTGCAGTTAGTTAGGTTAGTCAAAGGCGTAACGGGGAAACTGCTTTAGCATTAAAATGATGCCAGACTCGATGGCGAAAGTGTAGGGCCGATACGGAAGCTTTCGCTCGTAGAGCGGCCCTGGGTCTGTGGTGGGTCCCACCTGACTATTCTGATATCCAACCGGATCCTTGGCCTCCTCACGATACTAGGTTCTTCGTTGCCCAGACCCACACTTTCATTTACAGCAGATCCTTAGCACCCCTCTTCGTTTTATAAAACCAAACCGATGCCACACATCTTAAACTTTCGGTCATAACTTAAATGATTAGCTTCGTTGGGTATTTTCCTTTTTTTAATTGTTGAATAAGTAAGATTCCACAATAATAATATGTAATAAAAAAGACATCGAAACCGACAATCTTATAAATGTAGAAAAGCATAACGCAGGAATAGAACAGAGACTTGCATCATGATTATTATGCGTCTAGATTACCCAATAAGGTTTCCAAAATTTTAATATTAGGAGAAGGGTAGGTACGGTTGCCGGCAAACTTCTTGAAATTTTTTGGCGTAGTGGGGGAATGCGCAGAATACAAAATTTGGGTATCTTTGGTGGAATGGTACATGCGCAAACTTCCCCCCACTACGCCGTAAAATTTCAATTTAAATATGTTTGCCGGCTACTGTACCTATGTAAGTTTTCAAACCGATTAATGAATTAAGACTTCACTTTGATTTCAATTTATTGTATTCGACAAAATGGCAAGACACCGAGATAGCGGGGAAAGGCATCCTGTCCTTCACGTCCTAACAGCCACATCCCAGAAGATTTATATCGGAACAACCTCACATCTTATACCTTGTACCGCGTACTTACTTCGTGTGTCGTCTAGTTTCCTTTATTTGTAATTCCTTTATTTGTAAGCCTAACGACAGCATCTATTGATCGCCATGGTACGTAAATGGATACCCGAACCAATGCAATTATTCCCATAATAACAGTACGGATTCCTTTTTATGTCATGTTTTGTACTTGTAGTACCACTAACAAGGCATAACACAGTTACTTATATGAAAGTGAATGTGAATGGGATTGTTTTTTTAATTTCTGGTAACGTTCGCGCCTTGGAGTATCCTTGTACGACTCTAACTACAAACACATCTTCTAAAATGATAGCTGTGTTTGTGTTCTTCGGTTATACGCCATTTAGGTGCATACGTCGTATGTTACCTCATAATTTAAGCTGACATTTATTGGTAGCTGATAGAGTATTGCATTCGATGTCGTCCTCGGTTTTATTACGAAAGTCACATATTTAATTTTGTCAAGTGACAAACGATTTTTTGACATTTAATTTTTTCAGCGGCGTATGTGTGGTGATTTTTAAAATCTTTCCTTTAAAACACGGTTTGTTCACTATTTGATGTGACGTCATAAAACTAGGTCATTTACGCATTCCGACTAACACCTCAATGCTGAGGCAAAAAACAATTTAGTGTCTCAATATTTCTTAAAAAATTATACTTGTCTCCATTAGTATTCTCGATAGGACTAGCGAAAGAGCCGGGATTTTTCTAAACTATAATTAGAAGGGTTGAAAAATAAAAAAGAACATTAGACATCTCTAGATCTAACCATCATTTAGTTAAACCACATGCTGAAATTTTACATATTGTGAATAATAGAGACCTTAGATTAGATAATTTGAAGAAGTAAGAAATACGTTTTCGATAAATAAAAAAATAATGAAAGTAAGGTCTAAATATACTCGTACAAGACATGCGTGCTACCTATTACGACGTACGCTGTAGAGACGCGGGCTAACGCTGTCCGCCCCAAAGGACTCCTCAGAACAACTGAAATGAAGGCGCTAAGATCCATTACTGGAAAAACTCTACGTGGCCGTGTCCAAAATGAAGACATAAGGAAAACTTGCAAAATAGAGGATGTAGCACGATGGAGTAGATCTAGAAGGAGATTCTGGCGGGATCACGTAGCCACAGTGTGACAGACTCGTGCATACAGCAATGAAATCCCCTCTGTACGACGCCTACCGGGAAGACCACCGAAAAGATGGAGGGATAGCTGAACCTCGTCATCCCAGGAGGCGTAGTTTTCTGAAGCACAGATCAACAGATCTACTAAAAGAAGAAGAAAAAATATTAAACTCCCCTTTAATTTTAAAACTAATATAATCAACGCAAAATCAACTACATGGATAGATCTGGTGAAGTCTACCACCAATAGCCCACATCATATTATCGTATCGATTTCATCATCGTGTTATCATTATTTTCATTGTTCGAAGCCTTATTTAATATTGTAACGAGGCTAAAAAGAATTGCGCACTTATGTCACATGTCACAACAAAACTATCGAATAAGTATTCCTTTAACGGCCTAGCGTAATCTACGTAATGACAAAAAATCTACGGCTTCCGAGAAACGTCGAGAATCATCTACAAAAGCCTGGAAGTTACGAGAAAGTTCTCGTTAACACTAGGAACTCCTAGATGGCTCGATATCAGCAGATATAAATAGACCCCTCGCGGGAGTGAGGCGGTTGTTGTTTTTGGGCGCGTTTGACAACGATACCAAAGCGAAGGTAGCCGCGAGTTGCGGGCCAAGGGGACCAAGCGAGCGATAATTCGACAGCGAATAGTCTGGAAAAGTTCTTATGTAGCGAAATAAACCGAAGCGAAATAAGACGTGCGGAAATTGGGTGGAATGTTCTAGTGAATAGTGAATAAAGTGTCTATTTACGAGTGATAGATTACGAAATAGTTTAATTTAAATAATAACGTTAATTTAAATAGTGTTAACTTACCTTATACGTTTGATCACTTAATTTATTAGTAATTAATAAATCCATTATTGAATTCCAGCGTTTTCATTAATTCCTCCTGCAGCCACGACACATGATAATATGTACTTTATAAGATATCTTTTGTTTATCATAAAGTGAATACAATGATATTTTATCTTCAAACGAATTTGAAAGAAAGTGGTCCACACGTCACGAGATCAATCTTGTTTGTTATTATATAGATTTTTTGACTGAATGATGATTACGACTGTTTCCATGGTTCTTGCATTTAAATCATCCTGTAATGATTTTTTTGGAATCATTGCAAACCCACTGTGGTTGGATGAATAAACTATTGAGTGTTTTATTGGTAGGAAGAATTATATAGTATCTAATTATTATTACTATAATCAGATCAATCCTTCCTTTTCCAAATAATTCATAACCTAATTGATTCTCCTGAAATCACCAGCTTCCTATCTTTCCACGTCCCACTCCGACCTACCAGACAGAACTACCTCTTTTCCCTTTCAACTTATACCAATAATAGGAAATCCTCTCCCATCCCACGCATATGCTCAGATTATAATAACCTTTTGAATTCAATAGATATATTTAATACTAAATTATTAAAATATTAGAGTATCGTCATACGGCAAATACTAGAAACTCGTCCGCCTCCCTGACCATGTGAATTATATACATTACGAACCCTTTTATGTTTATGATAAAATTAAATTAGGAACAATCACTTAAATGAAACTGTAAATTTGTTTGATCTGTCATTCATTTCAAATTGACTTGTCTGTAATTATGTCTATCTGTGTCATCCTTTAATTGTGGGAGACAGTTAAATATTTCTTTTTCTATATTGTCGTATCAAGCAATGATGTCTCCCTGTTAGACGACCGAATAAAATAAAAATAAAATAAAAAAATACCGAAATTAATCTCGGATAATAATCTAATGAAATGAACCAATCCCAAATGAGTTGATGGCATTGGATATTGAATTCCCAATTCTTGACAGTTTCCTCTTACATAGAAAATAACATTAAAACGTTGAAGATGGCCATGAATATATAGCCACTTTATTTAAAACTGAAGAATAACGAACAAGATTAGTTAGTTTGTAATATATGTAACGAACGACACCTCGAGAAAATGTTGTCAATCGACTTTATTATAAATTTACATCGACACTATGTCGCTTATTTAATGATGCAAATTGCTTTGGTATAAAACTGATTTATGATGATAAGATTAATCGCATTATAGGTAGCTATCTCTAGATAAGTATCATTTTATTATGTATTAGCTGAGCGCAAACAGAACAGATATCTCCGAGCTCAGATGGAACAGCCATATGTTCTCACAGAGCGTAGGCGCAGCTCGAATAATCAATAATGCGTTTACACATCTAAGAGCAGCAACGTACTCGTACACATCGCACAACGTATCGACTCTTCGACACTGCGAATACTTCCTAGCTAAATATCTGTTTTATTTCCTTAGACGTCAGTACTAGAATGAATAGGTAAAAATACGTAGCTAGTTGTGCCATATTGCTGACAGCGTAACTTGAGGAAGAAGAATCACACACTCCTGTCAGTTGTTTGAAATGTTCACAACACTATCGAAGACTCCAAACGGCCTAGCGTAATCTACGGCCTTCGGGAAGCATCGAGAAACATCTATAATAGCCTGGAAGCCACGAAAAAGTTCTCGTAAACACTAGGAACGCATAGAAGGCTCGGTATCAGCATTAGCCTATATAAATGGGACCGCGCACGCGAGTAACGGGTAATTATTTTTAGCACGCTTGACAGCTATAACAGAAGCAAAGGCAGCCGCGAGCTATGAACCAGGGTAGCCAAGCGAGCGGTAATTCGACAGCGAATAATCTGGAAAGTTCTTAAGCAGCGAAATAAATCGGAACGAATAATACGTGCGGAAATTGGATGGAATGTTCTAGTGAATAGTGAATAAAGTGACAAAGCGATTACAAAGTGTCTATTTACGAGTAATAAATTTACGAAATAGTTTAATTTAAATAAAAGTGTTAATTCAAATAGTGTTAAACGACTTTGTACGTTTGGTTAATTAATTAATCGGTAATTAATAAATCCGTTATTGAAATCCAGTGTATTCGCAACCACGACACGAGACAATATAGTCGAAGAGACTTCGAACTCGTAATATTTCCAATCCGAACTTTTGATCAATACCTATATAATGAAATCAGAACCAAACCCGCCACTTTTGCATAAATTGAGATAAAGTTGTTCGTGACTAATCTTAAAGTCAGAATGGAGATTTTAAAATAAATCAGCTTTTGGTAAAATACGGTTTAACACGTGCTTTCTAGAGCAGTAATCAACTGTCACAGAATCACTTTCAATAAGCTAATATAGTTATAATTTCAATAGCTCTTAACCTCTATTTTCCTCAGTAGACTATTGACGTCACTACTGACGTTTTTATTTCTCATATCTCCTCTTTCTCCTGCTAAACTGTTCACTTAAGCTCCATCGTGTAAGAGAGAGAAAAGAAGAATTACGATTAAATTAAATAATATTTGTTTTTTCACCACTTTATTTGCGTATTGGTACCGGCTGACCGTAGCTTCATCGATCGTAGCTTCATCGGGGTATATATATATAATCAATACTAAATATAAATGAGTGTGGGCTTATATATAAAATTACAAAACAGTGTGAAAGGACAGAGTAACAATAGAGGCGATAGGTAGGCAGGGGGAGGGGGCGGGGAGTATTGTTGCCTCAGGGGAACGTACTTAAAATAGAACTAAAAGTTAAATTTATTAGTTATTTATGGTTCGAACAAAATCCCAGCTGCAGTAGGCATCACACAGGGAGATAGCTTGAGCCCCTTCTTATTCAATATCATCATGGATAAGCTAACAGAAGTTGTCAAATCAATGAATCTAGGCTACAACATGGGAGACAAAAAGATAGATATAATATGTTATACTGATGATACGGTATTAATAGCCAACTCCGAAGACGATCTTCAAAAATTTCTGCACAAATTTCATACATCCTCAAAAAGATTCAACATGAAAATCCCCGTAGATAAGACCAAGAGCATGGTGAAATCGAAACAGCCAGTGCGATGCAAGTTTGAAATTGACGATAAAATAATAGGGCAAGTAATGAGCTTCAAGTATTTGGGTTTCGAGATGTCCAATAGTAACGACTTCTACGAAGAAGTAAGAGAGCAAGCAAACAAAGCCGCAACTATTGCTAGATGCTTGAGAAATGCTGTCTGAAGAAACGAACACATGGTCAAGGAGAGCAAAATTAAAATATATAAGACCGGTGTCCGCTCAATCATGACGTACGGTATCGAGACAAGAATTTAATGATCATTTATTTCTTTATGTATTTTTGGGGAAAATTAACAGCATATTAACATATTAACAATATAATGAATGAAATCTACAACATGAACGAGAAATCCATCAATTGGTGAAAAAATACTTGAAATATATCAATAAATAACAGAGAAAAAGAATTCAATTCAATTCAATTTATTTATTTTTAATATAAAATTTACATAAAAAACAAATCTATGTTTAATTCGTAAATAGATATTTTTAACAAGTGAGAAAGTATACAAATAACAAGCTATCAAACGTAGGTATATAAATTCATTCATATCAAAGTTTTAGGAGAATACTGCTTCGAAAAAACCCTCTCAGAGACATGCAACACATCAATGTCCAGAGTAATATTGTTCAGCATAGCAATAGCTCTTCCAACAGGCATAACCATCGGCAGGTTGGTCCTGTATATTGGAATGTGAAACAATCTATGCTGACTTAGATAATTATCAGGAACATGCTCCGCACAATTTCGGTTTTATCGATCTTACCGCGCAACAATCGATAAAATTCATAATCAGAAACACATTCCTTCTAGTCTCTAGACTATTGTAGCCAAGCATACTCTGGAGGAACTCGGTTGGGTAAGTCGAGGATAATGCCCGTACCCTCTCATGTAGAGATATCTTATTATTATTACAATAATTAATCTATTTTAGCGGAATGACCTCCAACCGCCTGTCACGTCACCTCTGTACGCAACGAACACCGGGTACGAGAGATGACGTCACTTGACTCCACCGGACAGAACAAAAATATTCATGAAAAACACAAATTTTCAACATTGTTAGTTTTTGAGATATCTTTATTTTATATTCAGACTTGTTTTTCAATTTTACTCAAATTTTAATTTTAGTTTATTGAAAATAATAAGAAACTTCTCCACTGATGGAGTTTACGAATTATTTAAACTTACTAATACGTTGCTCGTAGCGTTCGCTGCGGAGTTGCGAGTGTTCCGACACTCGGCGTCGGTCCGATGGTAAACAGCCATTATGCAACGTAACTACGATTATTTACGGGCGTCACAATAATTGTGACATGTCGCCGTACGTCACGTGAACGTACATACGTGAGGCGGTGTTCCAGGAACGCTATTGTCTGCGCTCGACCTGCAGCGGCTGCACCGGCCGAGACGTGATGACGCATTCACGCACGGCTGACGCACGATGCGAGTGGCGCCCGCCCTCAATTCCTTCGTCAGACATTAGACACGACGGATGCCTCTGAAACACCACCCAACGGTGATAATACTGACAAGTAAAGCTGCCAACGATCGAGTCATCCTAAAGGTATAGATACACATGCTTCTTTACTGGCATGCTAATGAGCATGCCACTAATAAGCATGCCCTAACAACTGTACACACTTGCTCATTACTGGCATGCTTATTAGTGGCATGCTCATAAATAAGCATGCTCAAAGCTAACAATCAAACACACATGCTTATTAGTGGCATGCTCTTGTCATAGAATAGAGACGCTCTTGTTCAAAATGGAAACTTTGCAAACTGAAATAGAAAATTCAAGTGAACCAATAAATCAAAAAAGTTCCCCAGTTTCCATCCGCACATTTTTGATTTTAGTTTGCCTATTAATAAAGTTTCGTAAACATTATTTCTCACTATATTATTTTTACACAACGGTGACCGAGTATTCCACAGACATTCGTAATTCCTATAATAAGTCACGAAAAGTAATGTTTTATCATCTCCCCAACGCGCCATATTTGTTTCATTTATCGCCCGACTGAGAAGATCGCATTGATAATACTAGCCGCGAAGCCCGCGAATGACATAAGCATGCTCATAAATAAGCAAGTCTGTTCACACATGCTCCAAAGATACCCCTTCTCTATGGTGAATGACAGTGGCATGCTTATAAATCAACTGGCGGTTGATTTTTGAGCATGCCACTAGGTGGCATGCTCATTTCTAGCAATGTGCATACACACATGCCACTAATAAGCATGCCACTGTCAAAGTCGATACTGCGCATGCTCACGTGCCACTAAAGAAGCATGTGTATCAGAC
This sequence comes from Agrypnia vestita, assembly GCA_016648135.1. Taxonomy (NCBI): domain Eukaryota; kingdom Metazoa; phylum Arthropoda; class Insecta; order Trichoptera; family Phryganeidae; genus Agrypnia; species Agrypnia vestita. The sequence goes on along the minus strand of JADDOH010003425.1, from coordinate 57,421 downwards.
GCCTTATTCTTAACAACGGGACGCAGTGATGTGTAGCATCTTCATGCTCGTTTTAAGGGACTAATTAACACGAAGTAGGAATGAAAAATATTCTTATTTCGAATTTATTTATTTTAGCCGGCTACTTTGAAATAAGGCGTCTGAAGAAAATATCAAAAAATTCGATAAAATTATAAATGTGTTCAATTTAGATTTCTAATACCTCTGGATAACTTTGGTTTAGAAAAAAACTGTTCGACAAAAATAATGCGCAACATACATTTTATTGATTCTGACAAAAAAATTGTTATAAAAGAATTTTATCCCAAACTAGCGGACCTGACAGAGTTGTTCTGCCCGAACCTAGAACCGAAACCTAGAGCGTCCGCAGCGCCACCTACCGGGTGCACTTGTGAATCTAAAGCATCCAGGGACCCACTCGAACGCACCCAAATTTTTTTCTTATAATCGGCCTTATCGTTTAGGAGTTCAGTGACATACACACGTACAGAAGAATTATATATTATGTAAAGATGAAGCGATTTGAATATACCTGTTAAGGAAAAATATAAATAAAATCAGCTGTTCATTCTTCATATACTTTTCAAATATAAGGCTGTTTTATGGCGATATATATTCATATGCATGTTTAATGGTACCTACCTATCTTTTGGTTCGAAACTACTTTTTGTGATTTTTTCACACGCTTTTAAGGATTTCTCTGCGAGTATGAATAAATCAATTATTTTGAAATTTTTGATGTGTAACATGTTTACGCTCGGTTCAGAGGCCGCTGACTTCTTTTCTGACTCATCCAAACTGCTCGCTTGAGCCGCAGACTTTTTCTGTTACTGGATGAGTCGTTACTGAGACACAAACGAAGCGTCACGAGAAAAGATGGCTTGCGACTTACTGTAAGTAGCTCAATTTTTTTAACTCAAATGGCATGTGCACACTATTTCCATACGTATACGTGTTCATAATTGTTGTTATTGTTTAATACGGTAATGTTAAAGCACATGAATACCGAATTCAAGACATTTTGAATAAAACCACTCCAATGTCCAGAGTAAGATTATAGCAAATAATATACATTTTTAGTGTACATTGTATACTTCATCAGTATATAATGTACACTAAAAATTAAATTTCGAAGCATCATAGATATTCATTTATTACGTCAGCAGAATTTTAGTTATTTTTAACCCCCTCCTCCCCCTTGTCAGCAAAAGTAAGCAAAGCTCTTACTTCCCCTTCTATGCTGAAGTAAACATTGGTATATACTTTTTATAATCTGTTAAGATTTATTTATTGTTATTCATGAGCAGCAGTAATTAAATCTTGAAATAAGGAATTTACAGACTATTAAGGACTTTAATGCATATTTAATATTTATTCAAGTAAATTATTAGCATCGTATTTGTAAAAGATATTAATTTATTTTACTGTATTAAAAAATTGAGTTAATACAAATGAATCATCCTCAGTCCATGACACTTGAATCCATGACTTGGATGTTTGCTGCTCACTTTTGTGTTCTTTCGACATCGTTCTCTTCGAAGCGCGGAATCTTACAGGTCTCACTCTCGTTTCGGTGCGCCTGTTTATTTTTTTACGGATCTCCTTGATGTGACGATTTAATGACTTGTCAGAGGTATGATAAAGACCACACGTTTTACATATCCGACTTGATAGTTTTTCCAAATTTTGAAATAAAATTAGATAAACTATAATAATTAAATAAATATTGCCGACGTAATCACCATCCAGACCCCCCCGTGTCATCAAAAATAAGCGAAGCAATGACCCCACCCCCTTTGGTGCTGACGTAATAGTTAAATAGCCCCTTAAAAAAAACGTAAAGTAAATGTATGGGAGTTGAATAATTATTTAAGAAAATATGAAAACATATTTAAAAAATAACTATAATATTTATAAAAAAAATATTTGCTTATTTATAATATTTAATTTGTTATTAATACTTATTTCTAATCATATTAATTAATCATATTAACTCGTATTTTATTAAACCACAAATGACGTAGGCTAAAAAATAAACACGACACCTACAGAAACTCTTCACGTTTTCTTAATGTTTTTTATTTTGTTTGTTTTATTTTTTGTTATTGAAATAATTTATAAAAAAAAAAAATTGTTAGTGAAATGAATGTGAAATTGACCGTCAGCCTACTGCTGTATGACTGCGAGTACGATGAATTGTTTGGTTCAGTTCTTTCTTCCCGGCGCGAAGTGCACCACAATTAGTTACGGAGGTACCGCGATAATATTACAGTGTGTTGTGTCAGTTGTCGGTTACCTAAAGAGAAAAGCTCCAGGAAGACCCTCGGGAAGACCGATAGCGCTCAGCTGAGCGGCGGCAGTGCGGCAGTGCGGCAGTGCGGCAGTGCGGCAGTACGGATGTCGGGGCACAACGAGCGGGAGCGTTTTCCGGGGCGGGAGGGTGATGGCTGATCGTCGATCACGCTGGTTTTTTATTTTTTATTTAAAATAAAATAGAAACCTGAAAAGGTTTGTGAATACATTTTTCACATGATATAGGTAATATTAATATAATTTAGATACAAAATCATTTTTTATAATTGGCCGAGTTTTAGCATTTTTGTCACATTTGTTTTGAATTTGTCAGTAGTCAGTTGTTTGGTCTGTTGTGGTAGGTCGTTGTATAGTTTTAATCCGTTGCAAATTAGTCGGGATTGCCCTGTTTTTGTTTTGGCGTGTGTTATGTGATAGTTTTGAGCCGTTCTAGTGTTGGGTTGGTGTTTTTCTTGTATTTTGTGTCTTCGTCTTGTATTTCGCCATTTGCTAGTTTGTGAATGATTTTAAGTGTTTCGATTTTTGTATTGCTTTCAATGTTTAATTGTTGCGCTATACGGTATATATTTTCATTTGGTGTCGGGTATTTCAGATCATGAGTTGGAGTATGTTTAGGTTAGTTTTGTTTCCGGTTCCCCAGAAGGGTATCAAATATCGTATTCTACTCGTGACGTATGCCTGGTACATCAGAATTTTTACGGTCTTCGGTGTGATTTCGTGTATTTTGTGGAATAGGCCGGTTAGTTTAGTCATTGAGTTATGTACTTTGTCTATTTGAAAGGTCCATTTGAGATGTCTGTCTACGATGAGTCCTAAGTATTTAGTATTTTCTAGTTCAGTGAGTGTTTCGTTGTGTGTTTTTATGTCCATTTTGTGCGTTTTCCATTTGGCCTCAAAGTTAATGTAGTTACAGAGGATGTGGGCGGGCCTGACGCTTCACCGGTGACAGCAAAAATGCGATGTTCTCAATCTACGCCGAGTCACTCGACGAGACTCGGAAGACATATAATCTGACTAAGGTCATAGGAATACGTAGATTCTGCATTGAGATGCATTCGAAGAAAAATTTCTAGCGGAAAAGCCCCCGGTTCCCTGGCTGAAAAATCTAAAGCGAGAAGTCCTCGGCCCACCTACACATTTACATCCGCTGCAAATACTATAATGAGCGGGTTCCCGCATACATATGAATAGAATTTAATGTTAATCGAAGAATAACATTTCTTAAAGGTCAATACAATCAACTACCAATCAGCGGATAATTCAAAATCTATATTTTTTCGTGCATAGCTTTGTATTTTTGGATATTCGGCCGTATTCTGAACTAAGAAACATTTATATATAACATTGTAATGCCGCCAATTTTGACGTTTTATGTTTGACAGGTTTGCATTCAATTAATCAGAAAGCTCTGAAACGTAAACAAACTTTAAATTATTTGCAATAATGAATGAGCTTCCTAATTTATTGAATTCATTAATTTCATGGTACCGAAGAGGCCTATATCCAGCAGTGGAGAGATGAAGGCTAATATTTTTGAGATATATTATTGAGAAAGAATACAAATTTGCTCTAGAATACCCCAGGGTTCTTATCTTGAACCATTGTTATTTAATATGTATACTAAACTGCTCCCAAAACTCAAAGTTTTTACTTTTTGCTGACGATATGAAAATTTACAAATGTATTAAATCTATTTCCGATTTTATCGAACTGCAGAACGTCTTGCAGCTTATTGTATATACAATTTTTTAAGCTCTAACACTACAAAATGCATTTCAATTTCATACACTAAAAACATTAATAAATTTAGCTTCAATTATTATAAAAATGATGAGACTATATTTAAATAAATCGTTATGTATGGATCTTAGAATATGGTCAGCAAGCTTAACGATAATAATCACCATTAAAAATTACAAGCGACAGTTATAAAAATTGGGATATATTCGTATATTTAGAATACGTTAAAATTTAAAAAACCCAAAAACTTTTAAAATTTTGTTTTGTTGCTTCGTCAGTAAGTACATATAAATAACATTAATTTAAAGCGATTGACCTAACTTGCAACGTCTCTAACTTCTAGACGCAACTGCCTAGATATCAAATTTATTCATAATATATTAAATAATAATATGGATTGTCCTTATTAATTATCATGTATTGATTTTAATGTATCAACTCGTCGTTCACGAAATACAATCCTTTTCCCAGAAAAAAAAGTATAACTCAGGCCGCGAAAATTCAGTTATCAGTATAATCATAAATTTATTCTTGCAATATAAGAATTTCCCTGGCATAAACTTATTTAGTAGATCAGACAGACACAAAGTATATTCTTAAGCAAAAACTTAAAATAACGAATCTTTATTAATGAATCTAATAAATAATAAATAAGGTTAAAACTGACAACCAATGCACACACAAACAGACACACTCACACACATACACATACTCACATAGACAAACAAACACACATACACACTCAACAATACACACAGACATATATTGGAAGGACGTAACACGAAGTTACGGGGAAAGACAGACAGACGGACAGACGGAAGGAGAGACAACGAAGTTATTATTGTGTGTAGCTACCATCAATCCCTTTTTGAACATACCCAATAGTCATTCCTTATTCATCATCTCTGTTGCTATTGATGAGCTAAACCATTATTTTAATCGTGTTTTAGTGTGATATTTGTGTGAGGATGAAACCGCAAAATCAAACATAATAATTTCCCTGTCTGGCCAACTGTCTGTCTATCTATCCCCGTAACTTCGTGTAACGTCTGTAATTTACTTCGAATTTACGGCTAAAAAAACGAAATCAGGTCGGAAATGGGGATTGAACCCCGGGCCAGCAAACCCGAAGGCGGTAAAGATAGTGATGTTACTTTCGCCGAGCCTGCATTACCCGTCAAAAGTATAGTTCATATAGGACTTATCAAAGATGCAAACCATTTCATGTTCCGCCCAATCACCAATCAATTAACTGCCGCAGGGGAAATGTTTAAAAAATGTTCAAATATTTTGATAAAAGTCGTTATTACTATCTCATGGGTGTCGGCTATAAATAAGTAAATATTTATTCCTCATGAACCAACATGTAAAAGTACTATCATTTTTGATGGGTTACAGCTAGTTATTTTAACAATTTGTAAATCGGTGAGCAATCACCGGTATACTAGAAACCAACAGTTACCAATCATTAATCAAATCTTAGTTAGATACGAATCATTACAAATACCAATCACACGGCTTAGCTCATCAATATAATAATATAATAATGTAATCAGCACGCAATACTGTTTCGCCGAATAGTAGTTGCGAAGCAGTAATTCTCTATTTATTTGGTAAATCAACAAGCGCCAACCGACCCATCTGAGTTGCGCCATGTCCCTTCGCGTCACACAGTGGTCGGCAGAGTGCAGACAGACCGGCCAACTAGAGCGACACCAGATCGAACAGGAAAGGCGGGAGTGGCTTTGTAAAATACTTTCATATTTACATAAAATTAATCATTACAAGGCCTTGTAATATTTATATCAATTTAAAAACAATTTTGTTTTTTCAATTTTCTTTTTGTTTTATTGCTTATTATTGTTGATATAGGTTGACCACAATCAAAAGACCATTCCCTAGCTTTGTCCGGTAAGAAGAAAGCGGGGGAAAGTTACCCGGCAAGCCCGTATTACAAGCCCAATATGGTATTCTAAATAAATATATATTTCTTACTTTAAAAAAGGTTACTTACTTACTAGAAAATTTTCTTTTGTGTTCATTTTTTGCATCGTAACAACGCACATATTCTTTGCGCACAATCTTTTGAATGCGGTTTAACTATAATTAATATTATCTACTTATTGTTTTTCATGATTGTTTGGGAGAGTGTTGATTTATAAACTGTCTTTCATACTTTGTTTTTCACTTTTTTGTTTTATTACTTAATATTGTTGATATTTATTATTATGTAATTATTGCTTTTCATACTTTGTTTCTCACTTTTTTGGTTTATTGCTCCTTTTTCTCTCATACTGTTGGTTATTAGATCAGCTTTTAAATCGTATCGGCATATGAGCTCCAGTTGAATATTTAAGTATATAATAAAATGTATAAATAAATAAATAAAAAAAAATTAAATGTATAAATAAATAAATAAAACAAGGGCTCGGATTGTGAGAATTGATCTAATCCAACGCTCGGTATAATGAGTGCCGATTACGTATTTGCGACCAAAATTTGTTGTAAGAACGTAATGAGATTTTTTCCGCGGAGGACGCCAACGTAAAAAGATGGAATTGTTGGCCAACAATTGACCAACATAGAGTGTTTCGCCAGCGGCAGGAATCCGACCTTCTTATTAGAACGTGATTCTAGTTTTTTTAGCTTACCTCACTTGCACTCTCGCCGGCTTCAAATGTCAATACGCGGAGACCTAACGGGGTACCTGGCGGGCCGCCGCGCCGTGACGACACCGTCTGTCAAGGTGAGGCGGGATGAACCGGAGGACTGAAGACTAATGACATAACGCGTGTGCAAACACACTCAATGGCATCGGCTGGTTCCGAACGGTACGTTTTTTATTTCAGTTACGGTGACCAACTATTTTTGATTAAGGGTACTCGGGGTTCTCCTCGGGGTCTGGGAATACTCGAACAGTACACATATTGCGACTAGAGCTCGGAAAGTCACGAAATAAGGTAGTACATTAACATTTTTTACACAAAAAACAACTGTTTTTCTATGTTAAAAGTTAACGATACACAAAACAAATGCTACAATGACTCAAAGTTTAAATGTGGTTAGCTAATATTACGATAAGAATAATATATCATTTCATATTTTTCATATTCACTTTGTGGCATGATTTTTTAAATAAAATAATTACCACTTTTTCAATGAGCATTGAAGTATGTGAACCGTGACAATTATTCTGAATTTACGAATCACCTGATTGAATATAATCACTCTTTCGATACAAACAAGTTTAAATTTTTTTTCATTGGGATAACTTCGAAATATCAGAAAATAGGAAAAGTGTAAATAAAATCTTAAATATTGCAAATAATCAAATAAATTTTGTAAATGGCCCTCTCTTAATCCTGTTTCCACTATTATTACTTTATACTTAGGTACTTAATTTATTTTAATCCCCTCCCACCCTCACTAATCTGTCTGTACTTGAAAATTAATGTTAGTACATTTCTTATCCTGCATCGCTTCCGTTGAAGGGAGCGTCGCTCCCGAAACATGTTAAATTTTATCAATAAGTTTGGATGGTGGTTTAAACAAAATGTTGTATATTTTATTTAGAAAAATATATTTTTAAAACAATGTATATCACGATTTTGCATCTTATCATTCGAGGCAACATTGCTAACAGAAGAGGCCATGGAACAAGGAGACATCCTGGCTAAGGCAACGGTCCAGAATTTCACAAATCCGTAATGATCGCTAACCTTCGCTAACAATCAGACAAGCGCTAGGAGAAGAATATGTGTACAATTACATAATCTTATATAATTTTTTAATAGAGATGCGTACCTACACGGAATATAATATGTACGTCACATCAATATTTTTAAACTAACTAAATGCTTGTGCTATTAAAAATATTCAATATAAACTTACTGATCTAGAATGAGCTGAAACCTGCGATCACTAGATCACTGGGCCCCACTAGACCAATGAGCTACATAAATTCTTTACTATTCTCTTCTTTTGACCACAATTAAAGCTGGGCCTGAAACCCAAAAGGAGCGCAAGATAGACACTACAATGAATGGTACCCAGTTTTTACCCAGGACCGTTCTAAGAGCTTCAATATCGGTCCTTCTCAAAAGTCTCCAGGTTGACATTTTTTTCAACTACGAAAGTGAGGATAAAAATATCAAATAAATGCTATGAAGAAAATAATAATAACAATTTAATTATTCTTCAGATAGACATTACAAGCATGTCAAGCATGTATAAAAAAGTAAGGTTGATCATCTAATTCAAATGCTTCTTTGTTATTAAAGTTTCATTGCTGTCGTGAAAATTTTGTAGTGATACTGGGTACCTACTGAGTGCTGAAAATAAATAAGAGTGTCACACGATGATGCTCAGTCAACCGAGACCGCGGACTATTACGAATGCAATCCAAAGTCACTCATCCGTGACCGCATTATCTCTCTAGATGATTCTACGCCTTTCCATTTCATAGTAACAGTCTATGTAGAATAGTCTGGAACGTTTCACATGTTTCTCGTTACCTTTGGAATAAACCTTTCGAGGGAATTTTTGCAAAATAAGGAGTCAGGCGACACGGGCTCAGGCAATTCAGTATGTGACGTAAATAAGGCGATATTGCGTGATAAGTACTATCGAGCGAGTCAGTGTGATTAATGATTCGTGATACTACAACACGTGATATTAGTAACTGACCAGCGCAAGTGAATAAAAAATACCGGGGCGAATATTTTCTACGAGCGAACATTGAACGGAGTTTATCAGAAGTGATCTAAGCAATAGAGACAGCGTTAATTAGTGTGAATTAAGGAACCATTCAATAATGTGGAATATTCGGAAGATATTTAGCGACTATAAAATTAAGAACGATACTATAATGTTACTTGTGTCCAAGACTTTCTTTGGTAATAAATTAAACAAAATTTTTAACAAATTTATTAATCAAATATAAAAGTCATATATATAGAAAAATCAAATTAAGAAAAAATATTTTAGCTGCTACCGGGATTCGAACCAATGGACCTCCACTCTATCCGGGAATGTTGCATTATCTAATTTCGCCACGGCAGCTTGGTAAATTACCGACAAATTTTCGACCTTATAGAGTGGAGGTCCGTTGATTCGAATCCCGGTAGCGGCTAAAATATTTTTTCGTTAATTGTATTTTTCTGTATGTCTTTTCTATTTTATGAATTAATTAGTTCACAGAACTTTCTTCTGAAATTGCAGCTTCACAATAAAAATGCGTTTTCTTTAAATATAAACTAAATTTATTTCCAGCGTTTTTGTTTACTTCTCAAAGCCATGACCCGTGACTTTGAGATGATAAGTCTCCGGTTCATGTCTAATGTTAATTTCTGATTGAGAACTTCCGAGGTTCCTCGCAGTGATGAAACCGATACGTATTACATCACCGTTTTCCGCTACGCCGTTTACCGTTACATTACTCTGAGATTACAATGACCAACCACCGCAGAATATTGCGCTCAGAGACACACTGTGTCTACTGAGGCATCATAAGGGTCTCGAGTGTGACATTTCGTGTCCTCACTCACTCACGAAGAAGTCCCTCCCCTGGCACCGTCTGCCCGACCGGCATGATCCATTTATGAGCATGCTTATTTTATTTTCGGGTAGGAGTATCTTTTGAGCAAGTGTGAACAGGCTTGCTTATGAGCACGCTAATGTCTTTCGCGGATAGTTTCGATTATCGATGGGATCTTCTCGGTCTACGTCAGATGAAACAAATACGGCGCGTTGGGGAGATGACAAAACATAACTTTTCGTGACTTATTATAGGAACCACGAATATCTACGGAATACTCGGTCACAGCTATATAAAAATAATATAGCGAGAAATGATGCTTATGAAACTTTATCAAAAGACATGAATGATTCAATCTTACAATAAAAATTATAAAAACTAAAATTAAAAATTTGCCGATGGAAACTCGGGAACTGTTTTGATTTATTGGTTTACTTGAATTTCAGTTTGCGATGTTTCCATTTTGAACAAGAGCGTCTCTATTAAAAATGTCCTTAGGTTTTCACGGCCGTTCAGAATCTTCTGTGTATAGTTTTCTGGGATATTCTGCCGTGTATATGTGATCTCTCTGGCCGACGTTTCAGATCCCATTGCAGGGTCCATCATCGGGGCATCAGTGTCCAAAGCAGGGTGCGTGTCTTGATGTAGTGTGTTGTGTATCTACTAAAGGATGTCGGACTGTGCGGATCGACTGTTTGATTTATCCTGCAGCCCCAGATACCAGGAGGTTTTTAATTAAAGGCCGTCATCCCTGTTAATGTTTACCGGGTGCTTGTATATTTCAATTGCTTCTTTGACCTGGCGCATGTGGTAACTTTTGGGCTTTCCTAAGATTTTCGGCTCAAATTAAAAATGGTGGCCCGTATCTAGAAAGTACTCAGCCAATGCCGATTTTTCCGGATGACCGAGTTTGCATGCTCTTTTATGCTCATCAACCCTTTTTGAAATCGTGCGTGCTGTTTGTCTCACATACATTTTGTCGCAATTCATGAGCATGCTTAAAATGGGCATACTAATAACGAGCAAGTGTGTACAGTTGCTAGAGCGTGCTATTTTTGAGCATGCTAATGAGCACGTGCGGGTGCGGCGCGGGTGCTGCTGCACCGGCAGTGAGTGTAGTCACTCGCGGGACGGATTAGATCGGCGACTGGTTTATTTCGAGATCTCAAGGAAGTCGGGTTTCGGTCGACAAAATGTTTTCATGCCGACTCGCTCCGCGAACCTTTAACAGCGCTTTATTTCAACTATCTCGCCTAGTGATTTATTATGATTACGAAACATGTCCACATTGATAGAAAATACAATACAACTTGGATTTTTAAATTTTCCGATGTTTTGTGTACTAAATGTTAATATATCTATACCTATAAAACTCAATGTCTGTCTGTTTGTCTGTTCTCTATGCAAATCTACACCGTTTATCCGATTCGATTCAAATTCTGCATACTTACGCTTTACGACCCGGCAGGTAACATAGGTTATATTTCCCCCTATTCTTGTACCCCTTCCCCTCTCCCTGATATATTTTCGATGCAAATCGACCGTTCCGTTCCGTTTGACCAATCGGACTCAACATTTGGAAACTTATTCTTTAGGACTCGGCGGGTAACACAGGCGACGTTTCCCCCCTATAATTTTTCCCTTCCCCTCCCCCTGACATATTTTCGATGAAAATCTGTACCGTTTGACCGATCGGACTCAAAATTTGGAAACTTATTATTTAGGACTCGGCGGGTAACATTTCCCTCCTATTATTTTTCCCTTTCTCTTCTCCTGATATATTTTCGATGCAAATCTATACCATTCGAATCGAACCTTTGTTTAGCCCCACAAATTTATTTTCAACTTAATCCTTAACCCATGCAACGCCGGGTACGAACAGCTAATATTTTAATCTTCCTGACACGAAATAACGAATGTAATTATGGTTATGTCTGTCATTTCATCTTTCGTAACGAAAGAAAAGAAACGTCGATTTTTTCGGTTATCTTGTTTTAGCGCATTCAAGGTAAAAATTTAACCGTAACGAAAGTTGCGCACGTTTGGCATGTAGCGAAATCATCTAGCAAAAATGCGAGACCACAAAGTGCACTTGCTTATTATTTATTATTCCAGTAATACTTAAATATAATAATTTCGTTAGAATTCAAGGCTAAAAAAACGAAAGTACACACAATTTCATGAGTAAGGATCGAACCCTGGTCGCCCGAAGGCCACGCAGCAAGCAAATCAACCCAGCTCTCAATGGCTCTCTTCAGTCCGTCAAAAAAACACTACTATCGTGAAAAATCACGGAACGTACGCTATTTTTATTTAATTACAGATAATTCCGCTACAATAGTAAAAAAATAATACTATTGAATTTATCATTTGTAAAAATATTTAACGTTTTGTACGAACTTTTCTATGAAATTTATAATCAGTAGATTGTATCATTTAACTTCCAAGATTGTATAGAGATGCCATGGTGGTACTAAAAATTTGTATTTTTATTTGCCCCTTATCTATTACTTATACAGTATAAGGATGGCATTTATTAATGAATTAATCTCAATAGGTATATTTAAAATATTTAAATATGTTAATGGAATCTGGTCCCATTGTAGAGTCCCTAGAGCTGAATGGGCTTTAACTATTTTCTTCTTGCTTCCTTCGCATCAGTACTTATCGTCAGTACTAAACATACTTATCAGATTAAAGACGGCTCGAAATGCTTCTACGCATGAGTCGACCCTGGTCGCCCTCACGATTGACTGACTCCGGGTCTCTGCAGCCATATGCAAAGCATTCAACCAGCGTTATGGTACCCCTTAAGGTCCAATTCGTCCTTCTTACCTACGAGAAAGTTGCAGATCGGTGTTTATATTTTTCTCTGCAAATTTTTTCTATGCATATTTTTAAGTAATTTGTCTAATTTTTTATATTTCAAAGAGTGGCTGGCTACGACCCATTCTTTTAGGGCTGGTCTTATAAACGTCCGTTAGTTAAATTTCAGACAAAATAAACTGAAATTTGATACAATCGTCACTTTTTTCGTCTTATAACAATCCGTTAGTAAAATTTTAGTAAAATTTTACGTACGGCCGATACCGATAGTCGAACCTCCAGTTTACCGTCCGTTAGTTAAAATTGACAGATGTATGACAGATTGACATATTCTTTTTTAAGGTTTGGTTCGTTGTCAATTTGCGTTTAATACTGTTTGTTTAACATGTACATGAAAAATGTTTTCAGATAGCGATGTCGAGCTATTATTGTATTCAAGTGTCGGATAAAGAACAAACTCGACGGCAAAAAGTGTTCAATATACGAGTGGATTATTTTAATATTTTAGGTGACGCAGATTTTATCTACCGTTTATGCTTGTCGAAAAGGTCTGCTTAAGAGCATCTAGAAGATATTGGAAAAAAGTAAAAAGGCGTACCCGTAGGAATCTGAAATTATTATCAACTATAAAATTGCTTGTTGCCTTGAGATTCTATGCTTTTGAATATAATTAAACTAGTTAACTTAGTTTACACCACTAAAATTTATTTGGTAAAACCAACCGGTTTCGGAAACGACGTTCCTTCATCAGGGTATACCCAATACGTATTGAGGAACGTCGTTTCCGAAACCGGTTGGTTTTACCAAATAAATTTTAGTGGTGTAAACTAAGTTAACTAGTTTAATTATATTCATAATGAATAACCACAAAGTAATAGCAAAATACAACAGTATCTATGCTTTTGGATCAATTTTATTAGCTGTTGCAGACTTATGGGCCTACCCAAGCGCGGATCCAGGGGTGGGGGGTCATGGGGGTCATGGGGGTCATGACCCCCCCCTGGGCTGGGTCCAGGACCTAGGTGGACCACTAAATAAAATACTCATACTCACCATTCAGTCACTTACTAACTTTTTTATTTTTCAGGTACTACTGTATCTATAAGCAGAATACTGCAATCGAACTCGATTGATTTAAAAAAAGCTGCGGACGCTATTAATGATACTATAAGTGTTCTACAAAATAAAAGAGAAAATGCGGACATAATTTACCGACAGCTTTTTGAAGAGGCTAAAGAAGTAGCTGATATAGAAATTAAATGTCCCAGAATACTGTCAAGACAAATACATAGAGCCAATAACCAACCTGCTCAATCTGCTGAAGAGTATTTCCGCAGAGCCATATACATTAGGCTGTCCCAATAATTTTTTTTGGCTTATCTTAACACAAGACCTCTCAAAACTTGCGTAATTGAGCGTAGATTACCAAAATAATTTTAAAAATAAAATAAAACTATATCTTTAGGATTCTACCTATCTACAAATTTTTGAAAAATTGTCATTTTTATGGTGATATTTCGCTATCCTCAATTTTGGCTCCTGAACTAAATACAAAAAATATTTACTTTTTATTCTATTTAGGTGTAAATCATACATTCGATTTGCATGCAACAACACGTTACCAGCAACTTCGAATTTGTTGGGTTTCAACCTGCAAATACCCTCAAGTTTGAACTTGTTTTGAGGACTTTGCTATGTGGACGAGTGTTTTCTTCGTAGCCAAAATAATTTTTATGCCATAAAAGTACCATGGCGATTGTTACAGTAGTAAAAGCGGATTTTGTGGTTTTTAAATAAGAAGCTCGAGGCGTAGTCAGACTACTTTTGTTATGTTCGGACCATACAAAAAAATTGACAATCAGCACCTACCAACTATAAAGGGCGTCATTTAATTTATATTTATCGAGAACGACCTGAAATTCACGTATAATTGAAAATATCCATCCAGATGTGATTGTATCCGAAGAGATCAACAATATTTGGACCAAAACTTCGATTCCAGTTGCAACTAAGGAACGAGTTATTTAATTAGTGATATCCAATTTCGAAAAGTATCTTAATTTGAAAAGATACCCCAAAAAACAAACGAAATGATAGCTTTGAAAATAAATTGAAATGTTTTTTAGTCATCTGAGAAACTTTTTGACGTTTCCGCTTGTAAATGCACTTCATTTGAATCTTATTCGTGTCTAAAACCTAAGAAAGTTTACATCAATGAGAGAAGTTTTTTTTTGGATCAAATAAATGATAGAAAAATGGTTATAAGCGGTTTTGATAAGAAAGAAACGGCTAGATTAATTAAACGACAGCAGAGATAAATTTTAGAGTCAATAAGGGTAAAAAAAAGTCGTGTTTTACTCAAGAAACCGATTCTGTCTCAGCAAATTGTGATGAAGATTCAGTGCGTGAATCTTCCCCAGAAACGTATCCGATAACAGAGGCATTCCCGACAAACTCGCCCTAGACAGACACCATTGACTTCAACGGCGAATTGGAATACATTGCCTTTGCCGACAGTTGCTAAAATCTGTGATAGATACGGTTTATCTACGCAATCTGCTGCTGCTGTTGCTTCTGCGGTTTTGACTGACGTCGGCTTGGTTTCTACCGAAGATTTAACTCTGGTTATTGATAAAAATAAGATCTACAGAGATGTATCTAAAGCCCGGAAGCTTCAAAAGATATTGGAGGTATTGTTATAAAAAGCATTTACTTTGAAGGACGAAAAGACCATCGCAAAGAAGTTTTAGAAGACCATATCTCAATTTTAGCACAGCCTGGATAAATTTATTTGGGATACACAATACCGAAAGACGTGGCACTGCAAAGGAAATCTTACTTCGATCACAACTTTAGTAGAGGGTCGAGGTTGGAATTAAGATGACGTGATTTGCGTTGAATGTGACGGAACTGTAACTAACACCGATTGGAAGGGTGGCGTGATTCAATATTTAGAGGAGTATTTGCAGAGACCGTATTTTTAAGTACAGTAGGTACTTAAATTTATTAATAAAATACCTACGTTTTACGTTGTAAGTATCTATTATTATCAATATTAAATTAAAACTTCTTGTGACTTGACCACGACTATGTGACCCCCCCCTGGCGCCAAAGCTGGATCCGCCCTTGGGCCTACCACACGCTCAAGTATCACCACACTTTTGCATGCGCATGCCGGTTTGTAAACGGGACACCGTGTACAAAACACCAACTACACACACGTTTGTACACGGAACACCGTGCGTGTAGTTGGTGTTTTGCACACGGTGCAACCGGCATGCGCATGCAAAAGTGTGGTGATACTTGTGCGTGTGATATGCCCATTAGTTGGGGTTTTAAAGGCTACCAGTGTAGTGTTGTGGGAAGTATCCCAAAAATCCGGTGCGAGCGAGAAATTTTAGTTTATTTCTATAGAAGTTGTATTACGTTTCCATAGAAGATATATGATTCTCCTCTGACAGCTCTAAAATCATAGACAAGAGCAGTACGATATTACGATACTTACGGACGGTCAAAAAGTTTTATAAGACGAGCGTCGGTAATATTTACGAACGAATGGCAGTCCGTTCGTTAATTGCCGATTTATCAACGGATATTTGGTTTTTCGTTTATAAGACCGGCCCTTAGTAGTATTATAGAATGTATTTCAAACTTAGATGGAAATGGTGACATACTGTTCATACAGGTCTTATCAAACTGAATGGAAGTCAATTCAGGTTTATAAATAGTCATTCATAAATGTAGCGTATCGTTTAATTACTAGACGCGATGGCTCGTTACGGCAATACCGGTGCTCGGAGATAATGGAAACATCGCTCTCGTTTATTCAGCGCGCGGCGACTCTACATTCTTCGCAGAGGTCAGCATTCGGAACCGGGTCACAGAAAGTGAAGATTATTTAGTAATTGTGTTCTGCAACACCGCGCTCGGGTGGCTGTCCCGCCGCATCCATTATATTACTTCACATTCGCGTCAATTATATTGTACGGGATTTTTAAAAGTGTGCCAATGTTGTGCACTGTCCGAATGACCTCCGAGTGAGGAGCTGACGTTTTCTCAACGAGCAGACTTCTGTATCACGATTCGTTATTTGCGATTTGGGACCGGCGATTCTCCTCGAGGCATAATAAATATATTTTAATCCACGAACAAGGGATCATCAATAGTGAACTCACATGCAATTAGCACAATTTTGGATACAACTATCAAAACGAGTAATGGAATATTTATAAATTTTTAAATATATATGTAATGTGGTTTCCCAAATATTTTAGTTTTTTTTAAATAACAGCTATTTTGCGTTGCTCTGAAAAGAGTATATATTTTATTAACAAAAGAACATAATATTTCACATTAAAATTAAAAAATAATAAAAGTACACATCATACCTGAAAAGAGAAACAACATTGAAATCTATTATTTTATATCAATCAATTTACATTCGCAGACAATTTATCAATTATTAAATATTATTCACGGGTATATTACCATTAAAACATAATTTTCACAATAGGTCGATTGTCAGTTGTTTGTTTGTGAAAGAATTTTCATGCAAATTTAAATGTTCTATTTTTCCAATTCAAATTAAATGAAGATCAGTAGGTACCTACTGATATTCATTTACATATATAATCAAAACAACATTTTCTGGAGGATTAATAGTTGGGCCAGTTTATGTGACATACGGATACCTAGTGTAGAATCGAAAGGATGCAACAAAATTTCATATATTGAGTTCCTAGATACGGTAATGTGCCTAAACACTTTTGACCTAAAACAAATTTTGAAGGGCCACCCCTATTATTTTCTATCGTCCCTCTAATATTTTATGGTATCAATTCATCACAAAATGACCACAAAACCATTTAGAACGATTTGGTCTTGGCTTGTGCATTTGGCAGCATCTTGGACAACTATGTAGATTATATTAGATAGAAATTAAATTATTTCATGACCCGGACCACTTCGATGCAATACTGCCACCTTTAGCCTACTATTACAATATAATTGTATGAGGCTTACCTAAACCCAAAGAGCCTTGCCTAAACCTACCTGAGACTGCTAAATCAAGACAAAGAAGCAGTCGCCCAGTAACACGGTGGTGTAGTATTGAGAGTGAGCTGGCAGGACCGAAGATCCTGGTGCCTTCGTACAAGAAGGCCCGATCCTGTATGAACAGGGGGGCAGAAACAAGAAATTTTTTTTGTCGATTGCACTCGAACAATTTTGAAAAAATGGGCTTTCATTGATTTTTTTTAGCTTTTAATGCGGTACGGTGATTGTGATTTTTATTTTAAATATATCTTATGCATTTCGCGTCTTATTTGTCATCCTTAAGCATCGCTTTATTTTTTCCTGAATGCCGTTAAGGCCCGAAGTGTAAATGTTACAGACCCGACTAGCTCTTTCTGGAAGTAAATTGTTAACAAATATTAACTATTTGTCATTTTTAGATAACGTTTTTAGTTCATTAAGATTACAAATACTTAACTGGCATCCCCAACAAGTTCTCTTTTATTATTGGTACTTCTTCACTTACATTGCATTATATACTCGTTTTGGTTAGTTTCTAGATAGAGGATAATAAATACTATGGCCTCCGACCGTTGTCATCGGTATTCTATCAAAGTGGAAGCGTACAATGTATTCATTTCAATTCGTATTACAAATTAGAAAAGTGTGATCGCATGCATGCTAATCGATTGCACTGAATTATTCTCCTTGATAATGTTAATTAATTACCCATTCCCCGTTCCAAACACTCATCATTTTCATCTATTCCGTTAAAACTCTATGTCTGTTTGTCAGTCTGTCTATTCTCTATACGTTTAACAGATCTGACCCAAATTCTGCAAACGTATTTTTTAGGACCTTAGGGATAACATAGGCGCCATCTATCCCTAAAAGATTATAAAAATAGTTACCCTTATATTATGTTTTACAATGGTAAATTTTGTAATAATTTTGATGGGATTGTTAATTTATTTGCAGAGTTATTCAATTTCTGTTCACGAACCTGTTTTACCAAAACACGTTGACCATACATTAGCAAGATCAACCATTGAAACCAAATTACATATAAATAATTGCAAACAATAAGTACTTCAAGTATTATAAGTGGGATTCAGAAACTTGATGTAAATAAAAGGCATGGACCAGACGGAATTCCTTCACAGTTTATAAAAATTGTGTTGATGCGCTATCTCTCAATTCATATGTATCAGAAAGTTACAGTTATTTGAAATGGTCACAACACTAACAGAGAATCGAGAACGGTCTATATTGTTCTACGGCTTTCGGGAAGCATTTGAAACATTCTACAATAATCTAGAAGCCACGAAAATCGTCTCCTACTCGAAACTCGAAAATGCCAGAATGTACAAAGTACCTCGAAACGGATATAAATACGGGCCAGACCGCGTGCGAGAGTTACTCTCGACAGCGAATAATCTAGAAAAATTCTTACGTAGCGAAATAAACCAAAAATAATAATACGTGCGGAAATTGGATGGAATGTTCTAGTGAATATTGAATAAAGTGTTAAAGCGATAATAAAGCGTCTATTTGCTGGTGATAAATTAGGAATCGGTTAAATTTAAAGAATAGCGTTAAATTTAATAGTGTTAAGTGATTTCTTTACTTTGAGTTTTATTAAGCAGTAATTAATAAATCTGTAATTAAATTCCAGCGTTTTCATTAAGTCCTTTCGTAGCCACGACACGTGACAATATGACGCGTAGTGCGCGAGGTCAAGACTTTAAAAAGATGCGTTATTTTGCCGCTAACCGCCGCGCCGCAAGCGAGTTGTAAGGCCTCGGGTACGATACGAGCGGCAAGCGGCAGAGCGGCAGAGCGTCAATGCGCCCGAGTAGTGAGGGAAGACGGCTACGATATGACTAAGCTCAGTACTGTGCCGTCAATGTGACCCTTACTACTCGGGCGCATTGACGCTCTGCCGCTCGCCGCTCATATCGTACCCGAGGCCTTAAATGTCACAGATTTTTCGCCGCTGTGTTATTTTGCCGCTCAGTGCGCGCAATACGATTCAAAACCCTTTGTTACAAAACTGCGGTGCAACATTATGCCGCAGCGTTTTTTCGCTGTGCGGCGAAAAATTCGTAGTGCGCGCCTACCCTAAGCGTACATTTATTTACCGTATAATATTCTGGGAAAAAAAATCTAACAATCCGTCAATATTAATCATACATAGCTACAGTAAAAAAAATGTAAAACATTTTAAACATAAACAAACAAAGCGAGAATAAGGAGATGGTGTGGTTTATCTCCATTAATAAAATAGTATACATTTTATATTCATGTCAACATTTCCTCGGTTTCCTCACTAGATGACTTCTTCGTCACCTTTTATTTTTCACATTTACTTGGGATCCATTCTTGTCACTTTACTCTGACACATATAGGTAACTTTACCGCGTAGATTGGGATGGGAATATGCTCGCATTATTCTGCCATCAATTTAACTTTTTTTTTCTTTTTTATTATTTATATTATTTATATTTCATGTGATATGCGAGATCAAAGGTTGGAATTTTTCTTCAATATTTCTTACTGGTTTTTTCTAAATAATTAATTTTTCTGTGATAATTCAATTAAAATAATTACTGTCTTAAAGCCATTAGAAATGAGAGCTACCTCTTATCATTTCAGAATATCAGCGTAGGTACCGAGAAAATAGATTTTAATAAATATTTTGAGATAGTTTCATCTGTTTCGGCATTTTAGCTCTTTCGAGTGTAATTTTTTCAGGTGTTGTCATACAAGGAAATGTGAAATTTATGAAATGAAACCGGGTAGAAAAGTTCAGTAATAAATAAATCCAAAAGTTTTGTAAGATTTCCTATTCGTTTCTAGAAGTTTATCTAATAAAACCTCGAAGTTAAAAATATCGCAAATAAATATAAAAATATACGAAGTGAAGTGAAACGAAGGGAATATAAAAGCGGTATTAATTCTCCGCGCCTAACACCGTCACTTCCACTTGATCGTATCTAAATGAGTAAATCATTAGATTCTTGAGATTTGTAGCGATATGTTAAATGTAGAGTTGATATCATAATAAATATAATTGTCGGCATTAATTCATTCTCATTATTTTCGTCACCGATATAGGCACAGACACTGAAATATTAGCGCGCAACCGCGACACTTTAATGCGGTTTCTACGGTATATCGAAATCAGCATAAAGTCGACACGATACACTTCTGGGAACACCGTGGTATGTCACACAGACTTGTGGATATTGTTACCATTATAATTCCGTTGCGAAACCCGCTACTACAGTGTAGTGTTAGTAAAGTTAGGCCGAGTTAAGTTACCACGAGGACTCGCGCTCCGACATAATGCAGTCATCGAGGATTACTAATTTATAAAGAGGATACGAATTGGAGATTTTGGGTCCTCGATGTGTTTAGCTCTTTTCGATCTGCCATGACAAGTCGTGCCATCCCGAAGGCCCGGTAGCTTCAGTATCGCCAATCGCCGACCTGCGCGTATAGACCCGCCGGAGTGAGGCGCCACCAGGAACTCCGCGCAGTGAGGAGACAGGAGACGAGAGTGCCCGCGCAGTGCGCACCGTCATCGCGCACCAGCCGATCGCCTACATATCGAAGATACATTGGTACAGTAGCTACTGTCTAGTCGCAAAATATTATTATAAAATAAATATTAACATTTGTATATAACACATTCAAAAATTGGCGAACGTTACACGGTGTAAAGCGAACACTTAAGTCAGCCGTACGATAGGTTGAAAGCACTGAAAATACCCATAAAAACCAAGTTTTTATTATACTCCCTTTCTCATTTGTATTTTTTATTTTTATTTTATTCCTCGTATATTATTATCCTTAAAACTTAATAATTGGTATAGGGGGGCGCGGCGTCGGCGAAACCGTCTGATCGGACCCATGGCTCGAGTCAGACTAGTTGAAACAGGTTTCGCGCCTTCTCCACGCGTCGGGCTCCTTTCTCATTTGTATGGTTTCCAATTTGAAAAAACCGTTAAAATTTCGAGAAATCCAAAATTATAGATAGGTACTATAATTAATTTTTTTAAACTAAAATTTGTTAGATCATTTTTATCGTCGCCACGAGTCTGCCTGCATTTCAGCTCGATTGTATCCCGGGAAAGGGGTTAAAAATCGATCCAAAGTTTTTTCGGTCATAATAAAATTGAATTTAAAATTTATAGAAAGCCAACTTTTACAGATGCTATAATACATAGAACATCTAGTCACCCACTATCGCATAAACACTCTGGTTTACATTCAATGATTTACCGTCTTGTCAATGTACCTTTGTCTCACTTTAATTTTCAAATTGAATTAAATACAATAAAACAAATCGCATTTAATAATGGATACAATACAGAATTAAAAGATAAAATTTTAAAAAATAAATTGAAGTAATTATATAAAATATATAAAAATAAATAATAAATAAATAATAAAAAAGAAATAAATTAAGTAACCAATTTTTATACAATTCACAGATAAATATGTAAATAATAATAACGATTATTGGCGAAAATTTTTATATATTAATACATTTTCCAATCAAATTTCAAAATATCTACCAAAAAATATTAGACCTGCATTTTATACAAATAATAATATAGGGAATGTACTCACAAATGCAAAAGATAAAGATAATATGCATAATTAACAATTCAGGTGTTTATAAACTGTCGGGTAAAGATTGTACAGATTGTGGAAAAACCGGTCGAAATTTCAATGTAAGAGTTAAAGAATATTTGAGATGTCTGAATAATCATGGTTTTCCTGAATTTGCAAATCATTTATTAGAAAATGATCACGGTTTTGATAAAAATTTAGGACTTTCTATTTTACACATAAATAATTTTGGTCTGAAATTGAATAATTTAGAATCATTAGAAATTAGTAAAGCAAAATATTATTAATAATCAATTAAATTTAACTACTTGTCCAATTCTAAATTTTTTCCAATAATTGCGAGTAATCAAGAACTTCAGTAATAATATTTAAAAATAATTTTTCAAATAACTTAGAAAAACAAGAAACAAAACACATTTCATTCTGATATTTTGACAGTTATACAACACCCTGACGATGGTTAGGTTTTACCGAAACATGTTGGTAAAAGAAGTAGATTATATACAAATATTATAATCAATATTTTTTTCAAATGTCAATTTACAATGTTGCTGAAATAATTGAAGAAAAAAAAATCTAATCAATTGAATATAGCACACGGTTTGAATTATGTCTGTAGACCGTTGTTCGGGATTATTATTCCTTACCGGGATTCCTACCTTGTCATGGCCACGAGAGCTCGAGCTTTCCAGGGCTTCTGACAGCCGTGCCATGCCATGGCAGCAGTGCAACCACCAGAAGGACCTTCCGAGCTAAAATAGATCGATAAAATAGAGCCTTCGCCAGACTTTGGCGTTAGCTGGCTGTGTTGAATCATGGCGGAGAAATGTGACTTCGATACATCTAACTTTTAAGGGTGTTGATAAGATATTCTTCTGCCCTAATCAAACAGAAAAAAGGCCACTAGATTATCCCTCCCAGGGTAAATCATCATGTAGCTGATGAATCCAATGCCCTTGAGTAAAAAGGAGACATGTTGGCTGAAGAAACTGTGGCAATGCTATGACCTATCTGCTGTACAGACTCGGGAAAAAATTCTACCGATACATTATCAACAGAAACATCATCCATCAGCACCGCTGAGATGGCTTCGACAATATTTAACTATAGCTGATTGAAACCGGATTGTCGAACGTGGTTTTTCTTTGTAAAATTAAGTACTATTAGCGTCGATTATGACATTACCTAATGCGTTGAATGAACTAACTCAGCGGTACGTTTTCTTCAGAAGCGAGGCGAGGCGCGCGGATCATTTTGGAATATTTCCAAGCGAAGGCGATTCGCTCTGATCTAAATCCATACGATTAATTATGATTACAAATAGTCCGTTAACACTTTACTAACACAGCGGCTCGGAGTTGATAAGCGAGACGGAGGTGCTGCAGACATCGGGGAGGTGAGCTGCTCCATCTTTATTGGCGGCTCTAACGCCAACATTTCACCGCTTCGTTCACAAAGGCCAGTGCACATTATAGGCCATAAAATATTGTAATATGCCAGAGCATTGACAATACTAAACAGTCTAAGTGAAGGTGCACATAAGGAATTATACAGATATACTGTTGCGTCGCGGACGCTTGAAGAACAGTATTCAATCTTACCAGACCACTCGAGAGCGTCATTGCAAGACTGATTTTGCGTGCTGGTAGAAGAGTAAGGATGTTTCCAAGTGTCTCTGTGAGATGACTACAATTAGAGGAATGTCTTTGCTCGTTTTGGAATCTGAACCCAGGTTGAAGTTGACGAAATCACTGATGAAAGGGTTTTTACAGGCTTTCTACAAAAACGATTTACAAGTTTTTGACGAATTCTTTTTCGAAAAGATTTTCCGAGTCGTCCAGGACAAAACTCAAATAGATTTGTTTCGGAGAATTTTTATATATTTTTCAGTGCTTTTGTCATGGTGTACGGAACAAGTGCAGCATAATATGTCATTATAAGTAGAGTATAAACCTGATTACGGTTGTGTAAATGAGGATTTAATTGTTATTAGACAGTTTTCCGTTTCTGCACATCTTTGGGTAGAGGGGGAAGAGGGAACGAGATGAGGCGTTTATTCTTCATTCTTCCTGAATATGTTTAAGCAGGTGATTTTGGATTTTATTATCAGTATAGAGTGATTAGTTGTTTAGATAATCGTAGTTTTATTGTAGGTAGAATTATTTAAATACTGCTGGAGAAGATATTAAAAGTGGTAGTGGTGGTGGTGATAACGAGATTCTATTGAAATTGACAACGTAATTGGGGAACTTCTGTTCTCAACAATACGCCAGTTGGACCCGGAATAGTCTTAAATCTTAAAAAGAAGTGCAAGAGAAATCCACTACCTCCAACATTAAACATGGATTCTTTATTTACCCGCACCGCATTCAGTCAGAAACGCGGTGCAGGGCACTCCTGGGTAGAGACAAACTTGAAATAAAATGAAGGGACGATTTCACAAGGAAATCCGATACCTACACAAAAAATCACGACGTGTCTGCAACTCCTCGCTAAAACAACCTATCAGGGCCAGTGACGATCTGTTGATGGTTTGTTTGCTAAAAAATAACCCCATCTACGAAAAATACTGCGATATTCCCGCATCCCAACAAAATATCCTCGACCTTTCAAATAGGTTTAACTAAAAAACTTTATAAGTCCCCATCTCCATGGTAAAATGCCTCGATATTGACCCATAATCTAATCCCTTCGGATCACTTACGTTTTCATTACATATTCTCCATTTTTGTCCCTTTCAGCGGATATTTTAATGTCACGCTTACATAATAATGTAAAACAAATCAAAGGATGTGTTAAGTTACATTAATTTACACACATAATTAAAAATTAAAAACGTTAAAATGTTTTAAAATCGCGTTCCAATTAATGATTTATTTATTTTTATTTATTTAATTAATAATATATAATATATAATATTTTTTAAACAATCATACATATAAAATGTTTACAAAATCAATTTTTTGTGTGTATATATCTCACCAAAAAGAATTATGATTCTTGTGCGTGGTAAGGGAAAACCACTTACAATCATATAGACCAAACTCAGTCACAAAGTCAATTCTACAATAAATGAGAATCCACTCGGGTTCACTGGAGGAATATGCACACAAGGCGCAACCGCAAAACATTCATCATCATGCAAAATTATTTGAACAAATTAAGCAATTGTACAGGTATCTTCATCGATTCGTGGGAAGTACTCGACAGTATCTCCCATGAACAACTCGTATCAGGGCCAAAAGAAAACGGGACTGACCAAACGGCTCCAAACGGGTAAAAAACCACTCACCGAACATACCCCAGATAGTCAGATCAAATGAATCTCTAAGTAATCCACCAATAGGTGAATTTGGATTCCCCCAAGGTGCGGTCCCTGGAACTGCACCATTTGTCACTCACATAAAGGACACATCTCAACAAAATCAACGGTAAAATTAGCATTCTACGCAGACGAGACTGCACTGTTTGCAAAGTATCTTTCATGGGCAAAAGTTCACTAATCAGCAAACGAGAATATCAATACATATATATTTAGATCATTATTTCCTACCCACTCTGTTGGTGTTTGCACAGATATTTTTTTTCGCAAGACACCTTTATCCATACTTCAGATCACGAAGACGACTACATGTTTCCGCACCTTTCCACTTGTCTGACTGGACTTCTTCCTACTTTTCTACCAGACCGGGCATTTCTTTTCCTCTGAACTTGAATCGTCGATGAATTACAGACATAAAAAGATGTTGTACGCGGGCCGCACACTGGATGCGTTTTCGTACGAAATTGAGTAGTACGTATACGTACGAATACGCAAGAAAGTACATTTCTGACCTTCAAAGTAGTATTGAACATCGCACACTGTACACGATTTAGTACAGTATCTACACGTTCGTGTACGCATGTTTAGATGCGACGTCCGACACAATCCGGATTTGTTCGGAAATTTTTGCGATTTCGTACGATGGATATTGAAAATTTGTCAATTAGATACAAATGTTTGTGGGACCAAAGCGATTCAACTGCGTGACCATCAGCGCAGATCAGGCGGAGAATATCTAAAGAACTAAAAATACCTGTAAGTTAATTAATTTGGTTTAATGAAGGTGACCTATAATTATGTAGGTACTTCGAACAAAAAAACTTTTAAATGTTTCTCCGATGTTATGAGCTTTCATCGTACTTCGATTCTACCCAGAATTTGTGAATCTATTAGATACATAGTAATGAAATTTGTCATTATTTAAGTCTGCCATAATACGATGGAATTTACCAAAGTCATCCCTTCTAGTATATTATATTTCGTTCACCTATTTGGATATACGATGCCGACGACGCCGTAGCAGCCTACGAGTAAGAATAGAGTTTTCCAGAAGGTACAGATTATTCATTTGGCACAAACGTTATTGGAGAAATGCGAAAAGTAAATGATCGTGATCAACGCAAGACGCAATCAATGTGCGCGCTCAATACGTACGAATACGTACGTAATAATTCGTATCCGAAGTGCACCAGCCGTAGATACGAAACAGCTAGAAAGCGAAAGCGCAAATGGCCAACCGCGGTACGCGCGCAGTCCGACTGTGTAACTGCTTCGTTTTGTATCGACGATGAGCGGCACTGGATGAATCCGCCACGTGGAATCCAAATGGCTGTAACGGTGACCGGCACCATTACAGCTGGACGTCTGCAATTTGTAAACATTCTCTGTTGTTAAAATTTGGTAACAAGTGTCTGGTGACTTTTTATATAATTTAATCACTGTATAATCAGCGTATTGTGTATCGCCGGATGGGAATAATTTATTTAATATAAACAGCGTTTGAAGAACATGAATTAGTATTTTTCAAAATACAATAAAAACCGAAATGAAAAGAATTTCCATGGTGCAATGTAATTATTATTAATTATACCGCCACAATATCTCCCCAACCTTCCACACCTGGCGCTGTCCTCTCCTGCTTCCCCGCTCCACCGGTGCTCCCTCAGGACGCAGACTGTCACGTGACGTTGAAGGATTTCATTAGTTTTCTTGAATTGTGAAACGTCTCTACATAAGTTATACCCACACTTTTCTTCATTGATTGTATTAAAAATTACCTAGTAACTATAAATCAATCAAATTGCATCAGACCCGCGCTTTATGCAAATAGTAACTTAGGTAAGTTCTTAATAAATTACAAAAATAAAGTCGGCCCATTAAATCATTCCGATACACTTGATCGCAGTATTTGTTCATTTTGTAATTTCAATATTAGAAAAAAGAAACACCTAAGATGCTTAAGTTATATTAATTTATCAGAATTCGCAGAATTCACAGAAACCATGTCTTAAAGACAGGCTGCACATATAAAAAGAAAACGATTGTGTAATTATGCACATAACTAACAGAGGTCTTAGATTAGATTATTTAGAATCAGATATATATTATATATATATATATATGTGATTCAGGCGAAAACGTCGGTTGCGAATGATCCTTCTGATTAATACTAACATATATATATATATATATATTATATATATAGATATATATATATACTATATATACACACATATAATATATATATATAATATATAATATATATATGAGATGACGTGCAAATTCGTATGTTCAATTTTTGCCCCACTGGATATATTCAACCAGCCGCCTGGTAAAATTTTAGTCTATGACACGTTCCATCTATAGAGATATAGAATTGTCGTTTCGCTTCTCGACCGGCTACGAGCTGTCATTCTCCATTCAAAAAGAGGAGATTCCAGAATGCTCTATAAAGTTCTGGATGGAGAAAGTGTCTTAAAGTTCTATAAGGTTCCAATTGAATTGGTTTCAGTTGAATTGTGGAGTGTGTCGGCGAGTTTAAAAGGTTAGTGTAAGTTCTGGCTGCCCAACCTTTTAAAACAATCGGACAAAATTGACGATTCAAAAATCTCAGGCGGGCCACTGACCACTAACGGTTCCTATTTTTATTACTTTTGTTAACAATTTAAATGAAGCCTTAATTATTAAGGTATTGTGCAACAAAAGAAATGCAATATTATGATATTGTCGTTTATTAAAATAATAAAATTAATAGCATCTTCTGCCAAATAAAAAAACAAAATTAAAAAATTTTGTTTCCTTATTTGGCAGAAGATGAAAAAAAAAAATTTTTTAATTACGAAATTAAAAAACAAAATTAAAAAATTTAATCTAAATAATTGGTACAATTAATGTGATTTCTGAAATTGTTTTGTTTTTATAATAATTCTCATAAGTTAGGCGTCAAATCAGATGTTGGCAGTAACAGATGTTTTGTTTAATTAATATTTGAAACCATCTTTTCACAAACATTATGTTGATCCGAAACTACTTAATAATTGAAAGGTCAGGTCAGATATTGCAGGAACTTCTTCTTTTAGCACCAATTTCCACAAATTTACAAATTCTTCCCAACAAGTTTGAGTATTTTTTTTCTGCAAAAAGATTTTTAAGTATAAAATGATTTTGCAGTTCAATGAGTTCCAGCTGAATATTGGCAGGATAACTGATTATATACAAGACAAACTGACTGTAAACAGAATCACAAGAATGTTGTAAATTTTCTTTTATACTTTCAAAGTCCTGGAATCTACTTTCAAACGACTGAAATAAGCATCTAATATTTAATTCGTACTTAGTTTAATCAATAGTGGCGATATTGAGCTTCTCTTTCAAATCTTTGAGTGTGGGAAAATGGTGAACATTTTCAGAGGCTAAATTAATTATAATCTTTAATTAAGCTTTGAATCCGCTTATTAAAGTAATCATAGTCGGAATTTAACAATTTTTGCATTGTAATTTGAGATTCAAAAAGTCGAGGTAATTAATAATGTCAACAAGAAATGCAAGATCACTCAACCGAGATTTATTATTAGCGGGCCACTTATAACGCGTTCGCGGGCCTGGGATTGGGCAGCCTTGTTCCAGAGGGTTCGAGAATTCTCTAGAAAGTTCTGGAAGGAGAAAGTTCTACAAGCTATCAGAAAGATCTATAAGGTTTCAAACTGAGTGGGGGAGTGCGTCGGTGGGTCTAGAGGTTCCAGAAAGAATTATAATGCTCTAGAAGATTCTGAAAAAGGAAAGATCTAGAAGATTCCAGAATGTTCTACAAGCTATGTTATTCTACATTCTATGCTCTAGAGAGTTTTGGAAGGTTCTCTCTAGACCTCTAGAGTGTTATGATTGCTTTGCTAAAATATCTGTTGATATTTTCGCAAAGCGCAAACGGTCCAGCAAGGCAATCCAATCATACGTGCCGAAACCAACAAAAAAGAGATGTCAACACAATTCTATGCTTACCGAATCATGATCCCAAGCGAAGCCGGGCCAAACAGCTAGTTTATTATATGCGACGAGTATTTATAACCGATATCTACTTGGTACTCGGTTGTAAAGTATCGATACACAGGTAATTGGTATCGAAAGAAAAGTATAGAGTAAGTACTTGTATTTCTCGTATCGTTTCTTTCCTACTAGTAATAAAATAAATACATATTTTATCTATTAAAGGGAACACATTCTTATTGGAATAAAAATGTTAATCAATTAAAAAGAGACTACATATAAGGTTGAAAATTTTTCGTTAACTTACCAGAGTGCCATGGCGAAATTGGATAACGCGCCATTCCCGGATAGAATTGGAGGTCCGTGGTTCGAGTCCCGGTGGCATTTAAAATATTTTTTCGTTAATCTGATTTTTTCTGTATGTCTTTTCTTATTGATTAATAAAAATTGTTTACATATTTTATCATTGAACCGGCGAAGCAAACACCGAGATTATTTACATATTACCTAACTTAACCTTGAATAATTTAAAACTAAGCGTCGTCACACATCGTTGACATTTGTAAACCGTATTTATTTCCTATTCCGTAGCGATTTAACGTATGCTAATATTTATTGGACGTTTAAGGGCCACACAGAGCAAATGTCAAGGAACATTGCCCTCTACAGAACATCTTAACCGGCATATTTCAGGGAAATCTTGTATCCATTTCGGTGTTTATAAATAATTTTGTATTTCGGTTATATATAAATAAATACCTAATTTAGAATGTCGCAAGTATTTCACCGAAAAAGAATCTAAGGAGGCTCATTTAGATATTGAAACAAAAACTGAAATTTTATACGAACCGTATAGACGTGTTGAGATTTGATTTTTGACTTTTCACTGGAGAAATTTTATATATTTGTTTATCTTAATTATTTAGTTCCACACATAATGTTGTATGGAATAAAACATGATTTTTCTTAAACATATTGCATTCCATTTAGTCATTTAAAAGTTTTTACGATAAAATTTTTGCACTCCTTATATTCAGCGTGTTTTAAATTTCCCTTGGCAGGCTATCGAAGATTTTGAGACCTTTGTACATCATACAATTTTGTGAATTATTTTTCTTTTTCTTTGGTAGTCTTATGTTGTCGCTTCCTATTGTATTGTAAGAATGAAAATCCCTATTCAGCTTCATCCTATCATCAAAGTGTTTGGGTACTAATCCGTGTTTAATTTTAAATATTTGCACCAATACATTATATTTTATTCTTTGATTTACTGTTTCTAGTCCTAGGGCATTTAACATTTTTGTTATTTTATAACACTTCAATATTTTGCGCATCGCTCTTTTTTGTACTTTTGAAGTTTCTTTAGCATTCCTTCTAAATATATACATATCACTTTATGTGATATGTATATATTAAGAAGGATATATACATATCACATAAAGTGTGATATATCCTTATAAATAATATAGATATCACAGCGTCTTCAGGATAATGTCCTCTTGCCACAGGAATCAAGGACGTACTGATTGCATTAACAGTACATTATTGTACACTATTGTCATATCACACTTGATGATGAAATCAGTAGGTACGTCCTTGACCTCCGAGGTATGATGTGACTACAGCGAAACATCAAGAATCGTATCTCTACACATCTATACAATTCGTATAAAATATCAATTTTTGTTTCAATACCCAAATATGTTGAACTACCGTAATATACACCTTACATTTCTTAGGCCCGGTTGTTTCAAGTTGGATTAAAATAAAAGTTAGTTTAAGGCATAGATTTTTACGAAAACAGATCGTTTAGTTGGTGGAGAACGCAAAAATCTATGCTTTAAACGAACTTTTGCTTTGATCCAACTTGAAACAACCGGCCCTTAGGAGGCTCCATGGTTTTATTATGTTCGTACGAAGCAGTAGTGTGCTGCTATGGATTCGCACCGGTTCTATCGAGCCGGTTTCTAAAATAATTTTGGTTCGGAGTGCTAGTTCTTAAAATATTGTTTTTTTTTTAATTATCGTTGTGGGTTTCTTAAAGATGTGGAGAATTACGTGTGGCGTTAATACAAACATTTACGATCTATGAACACCTACATAAAGTTAATTTTTGTTACAAGTTTATTTTATTAGTATTTAAATTAAACATTAAGCGCGCCCGTTCACTTTAGGAAAGCCTCTTGCATTAGCGTGAGTAACAGTCCGTTTACAAAATCTCGTAACATTCTTTTTTTAAAACCAAATTAATTAATCAATTAGAAAGACATACAGAAAAATCTAATTCACGAAAAAATATTAGGCTACTACTGGGATTCGAACCCAGGTCACCACCTTTCCGGGGCCGGTGCTCTGACCACTAAGCTATAGCAGCCCTCTATGTTTCCGTGAATATATCGACCTTATATGTAGTTATCATTTTTATTAATTGATTCATTTTTATTCTTGTCCACTTTTTTGATACGGTAGTTCAAATTACTTTGCAATGCCACCGCTAGAGGACTGCTATGGCTTAGTGGCTAACGCTACCAGAATGCTCCAAAAATAATAAAGTGATATAATATAACAATGAGGTATAAGATGCAGAAAAAGTATAATTCTCTTTTTAATAATGTCCATCATTAACGTTATCAAGACGCTACTCTAGGTAGCGCTGTTCTCTCAGCATTAACTGGCGGCCGAAGTATATAACTAAAGCACTTTATTTTTGAAGGGTTATGGCCAGTTTAATATAAATTACATATAATTAGGTACAATTGTAGTTGAATGATTTAAAAATCATAAAATGAATTTTAATCAATGAGATAATCTATTGTCATCTGTATCGGACTCATAATCCTTATCTAAATCTATATTATAATTACTCCAAGCAATGTCGTACGTTTCTGCATTTGGATAATGATTTCTATTTGTATACAATAATTTTGCCGCTTTGTCTATCGCGTCCGGTGGCGCAATGAATAACACGTCTGACTGCGGATCAGAAGATGCCAGGTTCGAATCCTGGCAGGATCGAATTTTTTTTTACGGTCGAGAATATTTTTTTTGTTGAAATTTTAATTACATTTTTGGTTTTGAACATTCAAATTTGTTTATGTAAAAATTAAACGAAGATTAATTTTTTATAATGTTGTATAAAAGTAATCAACACTGCGAGAAGAGACGAGAGTAGGTACCTAACTATGGTTTATTCCGCTCTGACTTATTAATCGGTTAGAAAATTTGAATAAATACTTTGTCTTAATTATATCTAAACTGTGCTGCACAGCAAACACATTTGGCCGCGAAGCGGCCACAATATCAAAAATGGAAGTTTGCCAGATACAATTGGCCGCGAAGCGGCTGACGTAGGCATAAGTAAACAATTGTGTTTACTGCACAGCAAACACAATCGGCCGCGAAGCGGCCACAATAGCCGCCCGCAGGGCCTAGCAGTAAGCAATCGGCGATTAAATTGATTTATGTTGTGGTCGCAGTATCGTGATCTCACAGTCACCGTATTTTTAAATAAAAAATATTAAACAAAAAAACGACCGCTCCGCGTGACTGCAAGGGTAATACTGAATTGGCGAATGGAATAGCTTTAAAAAAGGAATACCACTACACAATTTACGTGTTACAGAGGGTATTACTCACACTAATGCAAGTGGCTAACCTAAAGTGAATGGACTCTACTCTGCACTATACATTTACGACGAGACAAATTTGTCGAAATAATATCGTAGCTACAAATGTAATATGTCTTTGAGTTTGCCGTAAAAGCTTAATTGTTTTAGGAGTATGAGATTGTTGACTAAGAAAGTAAAAAAATCTTATAATATGAATGCGCTAAAAATGGTGCAACTATTGCATGTGTTTCCATTGCCAGCACAAAAAAAACAAATGGCGAAATCGTATAAAGTAGCGAGAAGTATGGATTGTTTTAAAATACATGCAGATAATATTTAATGTGCAGAAATATTATAAACATGAAATATAATCTACTGTACATTTATAAAAAGAATGTACATATTTAATATTTAAACACGTTTACTTTTAGTTTACAATAAACATATACGTGTTTTAGAATATAATGTGAATTTGGCCATTTTTTATTTTGGTGGTGGCCAATCCGGTGGCTCATTGCGCCGCATTGCGCATGCGCGGTATGCACAGAATAAAGATGGCGGTATGTGTCAAACGCTTGAAACGCTTGAAATGTCGATGTTTAACAAATATGTCATTATAGGAATGTTGTCTTCAAATCAGTTACATATTTAAGCAGCAATTAAAAATGCATAATTATGATAGCGACTTTGTGCGACATAGCATTATTGGTTTACAATGAAATTGTGTTTGACAGATCTTTCTTTAAATTTAGTGCTAGAATATTCTTTTTAAAATATGGTGTTTTGTTTTGGGAAATACGAAAAAAGTTTGTTCCAGATTAGAAGAAAAAGCGCCACTTTGAATGTTTTAATACGGTTGTCTGGCAAAGAGTGTTAATTTGATAATTGACAATAAATTTGAAAGCAAATTTATGTGTTTTAGAAGCATTTGACGAAAATATTAATTTTAAAACTCAGCTCTGGCTTATTAATCGGTTACAAATACTTTTGTCTTAATTATATCTAAAGTGAAAAATCAAGGAACATAATAATTAATAACGACTCTTGCGTGTAAAATAGCCCGTGCGCTGGTTGCCTGTCATACTCTGATTATCTTAAGTTGTAATTCCAGTAAGTTAGGAACCGACTGACAACGAAATTATTATATTTAGATAAGACCTATTAGACACCAATGTCCGCGCAGTAGCTACCATAGCTGACAGCTGATTGTATACATCAATGGCCGCGTAGCGGCCATTACTAGCTGTGAAGCGGTCATTATAGCCGACCATATTGTCAACCAGCAAGCGAATATTTATGGCCGCGTAGCGGCCAGTAACAGCCGCGCAGCGGCTACTATCGGCCGCGCAGCGGCCTAGAATGCCGCCCGCAGGGCCTAGCAGCAAGCAATCGGCGATAGCCGATTGCTTAACTGTGATGCGTCCGCGACCTGCAAGTGACGATCCGCATCGCGTCCTTTTTAAATTAGAATATAAGTTTTATTTTAAAATAGGTTTAGGTAATTTTAAATTTCGCGCGGCACCACGGGTTGCCACCCCGCACCGCCAGGGGTTGGTAGGGTGCCATTGCGGGTGGGGGAGGCTACCCTCCTCCCCCGCATACACAGAGAGTTGAAGCCGGGGGGCCAAGAACGCCCCCTTGTCCAGTTTCGACCGCGGTGAGGGAAGCAGCTACGCTTCTTGGGCTTCTGCCCGCGTTAGCCCCGTCGACGGCGGGCGCTCAAGTCGCCGCCACATGTTTCCAAGAACGCGGAGTGGCGCCGTCAACGTCGCTTGTGGAGAAGGCGGCCCGCAGCGCTCTGGACGGTTCCAGGCGATGGCCGCTTCGCCACGGCGGGCCCTGAGCCGCCGCCACGGGTGTTCGAGATCGCGGGGCGGCGCCGTCAACGTCGCTTAAGGAGAAGGCGGCCTGCAGCGCTCTGGACGTGATTCCGCGGCCTGGACCACGTGCTTCCCGCGAGTTTCCGAGACTCGGCCAGATCCCGGTCGCGCCGGTCGCGCCAAGCCAAACCATATGCAGTTTCTGCGAGCCACACAACCTGGGATGCGGGCTTCTCACGGCCACGAGGGCCTCCGATAGCGGACATGTGCTTTTTGTCATTTTTTTGTGAACTAAAATGTGAAAGGACACGACGAACTTATGTGGGAGTCGGAACTGGTTGTGCTTAGGTTAAGGTTAGTTATAATGTTAGTAATAGTGTTCTAGAGTAAGGTTTGAGTGTTTTTTTTGTAATAAATGCATATAATAGTGTCAGAGTATTTGAAATTCCCGCTCCACCTTCCTTGGCAAGGCATCTTATTGATAGACAAAGACAGATTAATTTAACCGCCCTATCAACTGCTAGTAAATTTATATTGCATATGTTACATTATGCGTTACCTTACGATCTTATCAACACAACAACACTATAAACTTGTGTCGAAAATTGAGGAATTTATTTTTTCTCAACTGATATCGCATAGTAATCCTGCATTAGAGTGAGCTTTGGTAGTAACCATTATGTCGTTTTATGTAACGTATATATAGAAAAATTGTGTTTATAATAAATAATGTTGCTGTAAAATGAAATGAATCAATACT
This sequence comes from Agrypnia vestita, assembly GCA_016648135.1. Lineage (NCBI taxonomy): Eukaryota > Metazoa > Arthropoda > Insecta > Trichoptera > Phryganeidae > Agrypnia > Agrypnia vestita. Next base: position 21,858 of record JADDOH010003425.1, on the reverse strand, counting down.
GAAGTGTCGCCCGAGCAGCTGGAGACGCTCGGTACCTCGAGCCAATTATCCACTTTCCTAGTGAGTGGGTCCGCCAGACAATCCCCTCTGCTCTTTATAATAATGCAACACCGATAAACTGTTATGAACCATCACCACTACCAACACACACGTACTCGTACGTAATACATTATTCACAATGATGAAGTGCGGGTGTATTGCGTCTAGTTCTGTCGGAGTATTGATTTGCGCAACTGAGACGATTTCTTTACAAGTAGGTACTAGCACTAGCGCTGAACTCTGGAAGGCTCTTCTCCACTCCTTCACCAGCTCACTGAAATTAAAATATTTTTTTTTTTTAAATCTCCAAAAAAAGGTTACTTTCACACGTTACGATCAAATTTTCAGTATACTGGAAACAAAACATTGAGTTTTTGGTAGTATTATACTATTATACCTATTTGTTTAACCTTGTATATTCTTCACATCTCCTTTTTCTAAATTGTGTTTTATCTTATATATTTCATATCTCCTTTTTATAAATTACTGTTATAACTTTAAACAACTCTCTATATTATGTCAAATCTGTAATTTTTTTGCTGTTCTACTCTTTGGATTTCTTGTTTATATAATCATGTAAAAGGTACTTCTGTGCCATATATTGAAATAAATAAGTATTGAATTGCATTTTTATCTTTCTATATATTAACCATGGAAACATGGTAAAGACAAGTAATTAACGAATTTCGAGAGACTTTATCATGACTCGTTGTAAAGTAAAATAACTGTTTAGGCTAAAATTGTTAAGTGAGTTTCAGCCTCGCTTCGGCAGACAATGTATGCCATGTTTGAGGCTTGCAACATTTTTTTGTTTGCGAGCGAGCTTTTTGCTAATGTAAAAAGCCACTTCACCAAGGGCGTAGCTTTCATTTTTGTAGAACTAACCAATTTACCCATCACTACGATTCTAGAGATAGACGATAGGATCTGGCGTACGACTCTTCGACAGCGCGCTTCAACGTTTAGCGCGGAGCAGCCTTCCAATATATGGTTACCTGAACGTGCGCAAAGAATCGCGGATGTCTTGCTTCTCGTTGCTCCCAATAATCACCACAAAAATATTTTTACCATTCTACCATATTCCATTAGCAACCACAATGTTTCAAGTATCATATAGCGTATACAGGGTTATTTGGAAAACATTAATAACCTCGCAGGAATATGTTTCTGCCTTGATTATGAGTCGAAAATGTCCAAGCTATTATGACCTAATATCAATAGTTATGGAGATATGCGGCATCAAAGTTTGCATTTTTTTTTCAATATTTCTGATTTATTTTTTGTAAAACGTTGGAACGTTAACCTTACAGTAACTTAAATCAAATATGAAAAATTCATTCCCTTTAATACAAGTCAAATAAAATAATAAAAACCTTCGAACTCCAATTGGAAATTTTAAGGCTTTTTATCATTTTATTTAACTTGTATTGAAACGAATGAATTTTTCGTAATTTATATAAGTTACAGTAATGATAGTCCAACGTTTTAGAAAAAAACAAGTCAGAAATATTTAAAAAAAAGCAAATTTGATGTCACATATCTCCATCACTATTGATATTAGGTCATAATAGTTTGAACATTTTCGACTCATAATCAAAGCAGGAACATAATCCTGCGAGGTTATTAATGTTTTCCAAATTACCCTGTATATATCTTCCTTCCATGTCAGTGGAAGGTCGTGGAATAAAAGTGAAGAGGAATATTCGGTTCGTCTAATATTGTATGTAGGTTATCTTTTAATTGTATCTGAGTATGTTACGGACAGACCTAATTGATATATTCTCCATGTTGTTGACTTATATGTCAACATATATTTGGGAAAAAAATCAAAATCAAATATAGTATATCCGACGGAATACTATGAAATGTTAAAATCTGAATAAAATGGCAGTTATTGTTAAAACATGTTTTTTTTCGATTTTTTTCTACATATAGTTGACGTAAAATTCATGTTTCAATGTATTCACCACACGTTCCTGCTAATCTACATTATCACACAAGATTTCTATAAAACTGCACTCAAATAAGATTCGTGTTTCCTTGTAGATAAATATTCGTATACATACATGTATACTAACATCAATAAAATTACACAAAAATCATTCTTGCGTAACGAAAAAGTTCATTCAATCAATAGATATTAGCATTTATTTTATTTGACAGCCGTTGAAAGTGGATTTATTTCTCTGCACCATAGCTATTAGATTATCAAGTAGAGTTAAGATTTTTATAAATATGCAAATGGCATCCAGTGTTGAAAGGGACGCCGCTCCACCGCATGAAGAGATGGAGACCGGAGACCAGGCTCGGCGAGAAGCGCGCGCAGGTCCGTAATATCTGAATGAGAAGGTGTTTAAGTGCCTTGAATCTTCCCCAATATGCGAGAATGCACCAGAGCGGTGTGTGTTGCTGCAGACGTAAACAAGCGCTTCCGTCAGAACTTGGGGGACTGGCGTCCGTCATCGGCGCTGGAGCACGAAGTCATCCATCAAACGTGATATTTATAGTATCATTTTGGCGGTCCACGGAGAGGTGGCGGTAACATCACGCGTTAGGCGTCCGGTTCTGGTTTGCTGGCCCGGGTTCAAGCCCCATCTCCGGCCATTTAATTTGGTTTTCAAGCCGTGAATTCGAACTAAATTACGGACGTTACACGAAGTTACGGACGGACATACAGATAGACAGACGGACATACAACGAAATTATTATGTTTGATTATTTAATTAATGCTAATTCCGTTCAACTTCCCAAATACACTATATGGGCCTACCACACGCACGCGGTCTGTAAACACCGTTGGCACACGCACGTTTGTACACGGAACACCGCGCATGCAGTCGGTGCTTTGTACCGGCATGCGCATGCACAAGTGTGGTGATACTTGAGCGTGTGGTAGGCCCATTACACGTTGATATTGTCCGTCCCAACCGACATTACTTTGTCAAAATTATAAGACATGTTTCCGCGTTCATTAATTTGCGTGTCAAGTTTTTTTAATAGATTCTTTCTAAACTTCAAATATGAATGATGCCAGCTCTTTCATTGGTGGTGCGAGTCATTACTTATCTGCCCGGCAGGAAATGTCAGGTATACAATGTCCTTGCGCGAGAACAGTTACTTAAGGCGATCGTCTAGCAGAATGAGCAAATTTCACAATTTTTTCTCACATCTTCTCTTGCGTTTTTTATCACATTTTTGTAGGGACGTATCTAATTTTAAAATTTATTCATCAGGTTACTTATATTTTAAATAAGAATATCTTATTAAAATGTAATAAACTAAATTAAATAATTGATTAATAAATTATCAAACCTTCGATGTTTTAAAAATGAAGAAAATTGCTCCACTTTGTGGGCCTTTTATGACTGAACGGCGTGTTGAGATATCTTTTTTATTCAATAATATTACAAAGTAAACGATTATCTTAAATTTATTACAATTAAAGCAAAATCTGTTAGTTTGTTTACATGCAATTTATGTTTTAAAAAATACTGTTTTTTAAAATATTTTTTTTGTGGGTTTTTTTCAACTCTTTTTACATAGTTGACAACTATTTTACTTCAATAGTCAAAAGAATAGATATTACAATTTTACAATAAAAACAAAAAAAAAATCAAAATCTTTGTCGATATTCCTGATTTTAGATATTTAATCAAGACGCAACGTATTTATGACACAATACGCAGTGCCTTGATTAAACAGCTAAAATCTGAAATCGAGAATAATTTTTGTATTTTTTTTTGTATTAATTTTAAAATAATAATGTCTATTCCTTTAATTTATTAAAGAAAAAAAGTTATAAACTATTTTAAAAGGATTGAAAAAAACACACATAAAATAAAAATAATTTAAAAAACAGTGTTTTTTTAAACATAAATTGCATGTAAACAAACTAACAGATTTTTCTATAATTGCTGAGATTGTCTTTTGTAGCTTATTTTCCAATTTGTGATCAACGATTTTTAACGAGATGGCTTTCATTATTCTTGAACATTCATCTCGAGCGTTTAAACGTACTAGAGGATGGCTCTCAATATCTTAAAACTGAAGAAAATATGAAAATATTTTTTATTGAATATTAAATAAGATTCAAATCGATTCTTTTTCTAGTATGTTATTCCCGGACAACATCGTTATGTTGGCTATTAAAATTCGTGCAAAGTATAACTGCATGCGACTGGGCAATTTCGTTCAACGGGAGTTGCCCATAAAAATTTCAAGCGCTGAGTGAGTTGGACGTAATAACAACGTTTATTCATAACATATGGGTCCATTAATTCGTATTTACTAAAAAAAGTCTAGTATTACACATATTTTATTTTCATGTTTTCTTGTACGCAATGCATAGGTAGTTCATTCGAAAAAAGTTTGTTGTTGATTCTAGAGTTTACTATCCAATCATTCATACATACTTAGTAACTTCTTCGTAAAAAAGGTCTTGGCAACAACCTTATGATTAAAACAACCCACTGGGTCGAAGTATTCCTGCGCAATAATAGAATAAGGAATGAAGAAAAATAGTAAGGCCAGAATAGAAGATGTACTTTTACACCTCCCAAGGAGATGGCGAATCACAATTGAGGTAAAAGTGTTGGTAGAAGATTTGTGATGAAAGCCGAATTATTAGTCGCTTCATGTCCAGCTTACTGGATCGATATAATGATATTATCAGGAAACAGAAAGATGCGGCGGAGACCATAGGATAGTAAGAAATGGAGGTCCTTCCGAGGAAAGAAAAAAGCGGGTGTTATCCCAATAATAACAATAATTTCGTTGTCTGTCTGTCTGTTCATGTAATTTTATTGTTCTTACTTATCTGTGTTTATTGCCTTTTTCATATTATTGTGTACATCTTTCTAAATAAAGAGGCTCGGACAGTGAAGGGTTTGGGCGACCGACTCTCCAGGTCGTAGGAGTGTGTTGCCCTACCTGCGGCTTGGCGAGGAGGCTGCGTTTAGCATTACAATAATGCCAAGTAGGCGGCGAACGTGCTGGGCCGATAGGAAAGCTCCGCGCATAACACGGCCCAGGGTGTGTAACGTCCGTAACTTATCGTTTAAAAACTTTTGCTCTTTTTTCTTTTTTTTAATGAGTAAATAAATAAGTACTCATCCTTAGGAACCGACGTGTAAAAGTACCGTTATTTTTAACGGGTTACAGGTAGTAGGTAAATAATAAAAGAGAGAAAATATATTTATAACAAGAAGAAGAGTTCCATACCTGGAATACTTAAATCGAGTATTAATCGGCTTCTCCTCATAGTGCCCGGAGCCACATAACAAGTGACCTGCCTCCACTCGTTGTGTGTTCACTCCTCGGTTAATATTTACGGGGCGTGCAGCTTGCGGGCCATAAGTACGGCTAGTGACAAAGTAGCGGCAGCGGTCGTGTCGACAATCTAGGAAGATTGCGTAACGAGCGAAAGGCGATAATACGATAAGGACTAAATCAGAGATTGAGCTTTCTGCGAAAGGCGGCGGGCGACTCGGGAGCCGCTTAACAAGCAACCAACAGTTCAAACAAGTTTACAACTATTACCTTTTAATAAGAGACAGGTCTAATATCATTGAAAGATTTGGCAGATACTTCATGCTGCAACATTATAATTTAAAATATGTTTTATTTTACTTTGAGTTATTAAATTACTGCTATAGTTTCAGAGGAGCGATCCCTCTCATCATCGGGTATAGATAATAACTAACTTAAATACAAAATTTATCAATCTAATCGGGTAGTTCAGGGGGCGCGCGGTGGGAAGGGATTTTTTCCGCAAAAAGTTCTAGGATTGGTGAAGTGGACTGAAATGTGATATTATTTATTAATGTGCTTCTAGAATTCAAATTTTTTAGGACTTCGATGGTTTCTAAACTATTAATTATCCTTCCTTCTATGAGGAGCCGAGTGGAGATAGTAGTAATTTAATAACTCATATAGTGTGTGTTTTTTACTAAGTAAAATAAAGCATATTTTAAATTTTAAAGAGACGGGTCTATTCACTAGAGTATCTCGAATTAGTTTTGTATCATTCAAAAATCATCAATAATCTGAAACTTACTCGCTTAAGCTTAATTAATTTTAAAAAACTAATAAATTGTAATTGATATGGCGCTTATAAGCCTACAATGGAAATGCGGTCACGTGTGAAAAATTACATATTTGAACTGTTCCAAACATGGAACGGAAATATCGAGAGAAAGAATTGGGGTGACGAGACAAGTGAGAGGTTCCTTGATTTGCGCAGGATCCTAAAAAGTATCTAGGTAAAATTTGGATTACATCGAACATAGAGTGTAGAATTATACTAAAGAATAGAGAGACATACAGATTTGAATTGTTGCAGAGGGGATACAGACTTGGGAAGGAGAAAGTTTTATTTTGCGTAAAACAATAAGTACCTATGCAACGCTTAGAGTTTAGGTCGGTCAAAGGGTTAAGGTTTTATAGAAAACAGACAGACATTCTGTATTATAGATACCTAGGGGTATTCGTAAAAATCATTTAATATTTGTGTTATTTATGATTTTTTTAATACTTCATATGTAAATTACAGAATTAAATTATGTCATTCCCATTAAACTCAACTATACCATTCCCATGATGATATATTGATATCGCCGCTGGTAAATGAGACTTGTATATATTTTTGATTAAAGTTAAAAGCAACAATAATTATTTTAATATAGGTAATTATTACGTCCATCGGAATTATTAACCTTTACATTGGAATACACTACAAAATTAAATTTATTTATTAATAAATTTGGATATACGTATTTTAATTTTGAGTGAGCGGAGCAATAGAAGAAACTGAATGAAATTTTTCTCAAATGCAGTAAATATATGTAATGACAACCACTTTTTTTTAAATGCTCAAATTTATAGGAACACAAAAAATATTGTAAAAAAAATATTTTTCGTTTCTTAAAAATTGAACATTTTGTCTTTAAATGTGTCTTTACTTCATTTGAGAAAATGATTATTATGTCTGTTGTGTTTGCCTCGATCACTCAAAACTCATATTCCATTTTTATTTTTTTATTTAATTAAATTATTTTTATTACAAATACACTTTTTTTTACAAGGTAGTGACAGTTACTTATGAATATAAGTATCTCTACTACATGAGTGTCATAAACTCGTGTGTAGGAGAGGAGTATCATTACATTATACATTTACAAAGAATTTTGTGATAAAACGTACATATTCATCAGATAATAACTATATATATATAGACAATCAAGTAATAATAAGTAAGTAATAGGTACATATATATAATAGTAAGTGAGTAATAATTAAAATAATTAGTATGTAATAAAAAGTAATAATTAAGTAATAATAATAAGTAAGTAAAAGGTACATATATAATAAAAATAAATTTTTTATCATTTCTGAAGGTATTTTTTCACGTTTTTTTTAAATGATTCATAATTTTCCTCAGTTCTCATTTCAACAGGCAATTCCTTGAACAATTTCACACCTCTGAATGTGTAGTGATGCTGAGCAGTTGTGGCATGTATCACAGTGATATGTAATTTGCCAAGTGTTACATTTCTGCTACTTGACACTCTTTGGGTCAGCTCGTTATCACTATGAATACCTTTATATAGTTGAAATATGCAATTAGGTTTTTTAAGAATGATCTTTATAATCAATTTCTGGGCAACTTCCAAAGATTTCAATGTAGTTTTGAATGCACCACCCCAAGAGATAATACCATATTGTAAAACTGACTGAACTAGAGCGTAATATAGTGTCTTTAACAATTTTATTTCTTAGATATTTCTTATTTTAATAAATATAATATATATGAGTTTTCTTATTCTTTCTACAGTTTTATCGATTTGTAATTTCCATTTAATATTAGAGTCAACTATATCCTAATTTTTTTATACTATTTTTTGAGCTTAATACTGAACAGTCGTTTTTACAAGTATTTTTATTAGGGCAATTATTTGTATGAATTTTTATTATTAAATTATTAGTTTTTTTTCATTTAATGCGAAAGGAATACAGTGAACTTTTTCTGTATTTAGTGATAATAAGTTTTCATCGAACCATTGTTTTACGATATTACATCATTCCAATTATTACAGTCAAAAACTAGGGCTGTATCATCAGCATAAGACAGAATCTGACCGTCAATAGGTAAATTTAACATATCATTTACATAAATAATAAATAGTAAAGGTCCCAGTACAGTACCTTGCGGTATACCAAATTTTGATGTTTTATTTGAACTTAGTGTATTTTCTAATTTTACAGATTGATTATATTCTGTTATTATACAGTAAAGCTACTTTGTGAGTGCAGATATTGCGGAACAAAATAAATGCGTGAGGAATTTAATCGAAAAGTGCTGACATGAGAGCTGTACCCGTAACGCGTCAAGATCTACGAGTATCTTGCAAAAACAGTTAGCATTGCAGCCACGCGGTATCCACGGTTAGCCTAGTTACAAATAATTGAACCCACATTGCCTCGGAAGACGTCCATCTCCTCGCAGGTTTAATCTTCAAATTACATCAGGTACGTGTAGCTAGACATTGCGCAACGCACAAAAACTGAAATCCATCTCAGCTCGCTACCAAGCGGAAACTAGGGAATCGGGCCCGAGGCGCTCGTACTGTACCAGCTTTGTGGAAGTTGTATAACATCTAAATACCCATTATGCGCGTGAAAGAGAACTTTAGCGAGTGAAGAGAGATGTTAATTACGCAATCATTTACCACTTTCAGATCTGTAAATAGAGATTGTCCTCTCGTTTTCATTTATAGGCGTTTCCTTTCCAAAATATTTGAGAATGTGAGCGGCCAGGAGGGTGAAAGTGATTTTTTCGTAGTTATTTCTGCGACCGGAAAACATTCACTAATTCGTCACAAGTTGACTGAAGGCTCTAAATGTTCGGCCAAAATCCAAGATGCAACACCGAAGAAATACATCTATGTCATTACTACCAGATGTTTATACTTCGATCATTCGAAAGCTTTAAACTGAGCCACTCACGAAGGATGTTGGATATTAGTCAGCGACGATCCGTAGGCATACAAATGTATTTAGATTTTTCTGGTACCAATGGTATTATACTACAAGCTATACATTGGCTGCGTGAAATTTCGTTCAATTGACTTAAGACTTGACAAAATGATATTGTCGTTTTTATGCAAAATATATAACATACGAGTCACTTGTTGGTATATTGGTAATAAATCTTGTCTAGTGATCCAGTTGTCAGTGGTTCAAGCCCCTTTTTAAACTAGGATAATAAGATAGTCCTATTTTCATGGCACGAGCATTTAGCTTGGTTTGAAGAAATATTGATGAGACACGCATTTTGTATTCAGATATTTAGTTTTAAAAATGTATTCGATCGTGAACAGCCAATACACCCTAACTCGTATTTTTCAAGATTTTGCATTTTCATTGGCCTCTTGTAGCCATTTTTGAAACACACATTGTGGCAATACATCCTAAATTCATATCTTTGTCATAAAAATTTCAAATTTAGTTATAGAAATATGTACTAAGTGCATACACCATATACAAAACGAGCAATAACTCTTAAACTTCAGTTTGACTGAATATACGTACATATAATTACTGAGTGATATATCAAAATAATATTTTAATTATAATCATTTAGGTACACCATTTAAGAAAACGAACTATTTCGGTATGTAAGCTTACTAAAAATTTGATTTTTTCTTCCTCCTGAAAAAAGAGATATTGGCGGTCCACGATCGATATACAGGGTTATTTGGAAAACATTAATAACCTCGCAGGACTGTATTCCTGCCTTGATTATGAGTAGAAAATGTTCAAGCTATCATAATAAACCTAACATCAATAGTTGTGGAGATACGCAACATCAAAGATTGCATTTTTTTCAATATTTCTTACTTATTTTTGGTAAAACGTTGGACCATCATAACAATAACTTATATCGTTTACGAAAAATTCATTTTTTTAATACAAGTTAAATAAAATGATAAAAACCCTGAAATAATTCCAATTGGAATGTTTTCCAATTGGAATTCGAAGGTTTTTATTATTTTATTTGACTTGTATTAAAGGGAATGATTTTTTCATATTCAATATAAGTTACTGTAATGATAGTCCAACGTTTAACAAAAAATATGCAAATTTTGATTTCGCTTATCTCCATAAATATTGGTATTATTAGGTCGTGATAGGTCAACCAAGGCAGGAATATTGTGTCCTATAAGGTTATTAATGTTTTACAAATAACGCTGTTATGTATTACCTGTTTAATTTTTAATTATGTTACATTACCTTCGTATTCATAAAATTCTACCGAAAAGTTATTTGGAAGTTATCTAAAAGCACACGTCGAGCCAAGATATGGAAGTTGAATCCTTAACTTATCAATAATGAAAATAATGTAATATTAGGTCTTTGTGTCATAAGAATGTATATTATTATTACCAGCACATTTAATAACACAAAGTTTTGAAGTAATGCTAAAAGATATATTTTAATTACAAAGTAGGTACCTGCTTATAATTTTGCAGTAATTGCGCCAGGGCAATCAATGTTACAATCTCCTCGGCTAAGAAGCAGACCAACCGTTAATGACTTATCATGTGACATAACGTTGTATAAATTATGTGCATAATAAAATTGATTGCCCAGATAAAACATCGTGACGTTTTGTCGAGGCAATCTATTTAAATTCTCCTCCAGTGTTACACCGCACATGAAGCCGTGCTATAACATATTCATATTTAAAACAATATTACATTATATATTAAAATCAATATATATATATATATATATATATATGTAACAAAAGGAACTTCTGGACTCCCTCGCGTTTTCTGTAAATGGTCTCCCTAAGAAGACCAAGGCCGACGTTTCGACACGGTATCACGTGCCATTGTCAAGGCTAAAAAGGCCTCAAAAGTTACGGACTAGCCATAGCGCGGAAACCTCAAGCAAAACATATATATATATATATATATATATATATAAAGAAACCCGTGTTTCCCTATCCGCCAAGTTTTCTTCACAACCAGATATTACGACCCCCTAGTGGATATGGTGGTGGATTACTTGGTGTCCCATTGAGAATGTGCGAGTTTGGTGGGGGTGGTTGAGCGTGGGTGGGAGTGGGTGACGAAAATGTGCATTCTAGCACATTGTTTTGTTATGGGAAGGCCGCAAATGCTTCAGATTGTTTTAAAATAGGCGCGCTGACTGTGTCGGTGAGTCAAGAAGATTCCGGAAAAACCTGCTCTAGAAAGTTCTGGAAGGAGAAGGTTCTAGAAAATTCCCGAAAGTTCTATAAGGTTTTAAACTGAGTGGCGGAATGTGTCAATGTGTCTAGAAGGTTCCTGTACATTCGAATTTCTTGGAAGTTCTGGAAGGAGAATGTTCTAGAAGGTTCGCGAAAGTTCTATGACGATTCAAACACTGTTCTAAAAATCTACGCGTGCGAAGCCGCGCGGGCACAGCTAGTTCATAATATTTGAAATGCCTTCCACATTAACATCCTATACATTACTTTAGAAAGCTAAATAAGTTAGTTATGGCATGCTTGTTAATCTAGTGGTTAAGTCCACATTAACAAACTGTACATTACGTATCTAAATAAGCTAGTTATGGCATGATTGTCAGTCTAGTGGTTAAGTCCACATTAACATCCTATACATTGCTTTAAGCAGCTAAATTTGGTTATGGCATGCTTGTTAGTCTAGTGGTTAAGTCCAAATGAACGTCCTATACATTACTTTAGGAAGCTAAATTAGCTACATAGTTATGGCGCGCTTGTTAGTCTAGTGGTTACGACACTTACATAGTGATTGGTTGGAGATTAGAATATCATACCGGACCATCGCCCATCGCGTCAAATGACGAAATCGCGAAAATGTGGCAATTTCAGTTATACAATAGTCAATTTTTTATGGTTTGAACTCATTTTTAATTATTAATATCTTTTTTATACACTCTCCATTAACGTTGTGTTTTAATTTCACATTTACAGGTACCGGGATCGAAACCAGGTACCTCTTAAACTTTTTAATATAAAATATAAGATATAAAAGATTTGAGGCGTCTAAAATCGATCCCGCTACTATCCTAAGTGACCATTTTACCGTCTTGCTATTTCTTGTGTCAAATTGTTATAAGTATGTAATCCTGATTTGATGTCAATCTTATGTATGTATGAATAAGAAATTAAGATGGTAGCATCACTTAATACAAAGTTTATGTATACTTTAGCTAAAGTAAATCTTTTTTGAATTGCTTATAAATGTATCCGAGGCAAGTAAAGCATTACATTTTGTTTCTTATCTCTAATCCAGGCTAAATTATTTGCTAACAATGCTAATATTTCTGTATAGGATCATAAATAACATGATTGATTGCCCCCAGATTGTTAGTCTGATCGACTTATATGCACCACTGAGGTCATCAAGACACAGTACACTATGATATTTAAGAGGAAATGTCAGAACTAGGTAATGCATTACCAAACTCCGTAATCCCCAGATTGCACTCATTAGGGGATGAACATGCGGAGGTGGTCGACATTTTTGCTGAAAGTATAACTGTGTATAGGACTAAATTGAAACAATTATTTACGTCTCAACTAAATGGTAATGGATAAATAAATTCTTTTTTTTCTTCTTCCTATTAAAAAACTTCTCTTTTTCACTTCTGTTTTTAATTTAGTCAAATCGATTATAAGTAAATTATTCTTAAGGTATTGTGATCTTTATAACTATCTGTCTTTTGATTTTTACTTGTACTGTAACCTTGTACTTGAATCTTTTGAACTACATATCTGTCTTATGTGATTTTTTTTGTATATTCTGTAAAAGCCCATACGGGCGCTAAATAAATAAATTAGTATGTTATTTTGATTTTTTATTATCTTCAAGTGTTTACTGGAACCATCGGAACACCGTCCATCCACCACCAGTTCCGCTTGTTGATACCAAATATATCGCGCTTTCATCGAGAATATTGAGGAAGTCCTTGAAGGAAGGAATATTGAAGAAGGAAGGAAGCGAAGAGTCAATTTGCTGCAGAATACGTCGCAGCGCGGGCCTCGATGAACTCCGGCCGACATTGTTCGTAACGAATAAAAACGACCTTTTAAACTGAATCTTTCTGCAATCATTCTACAAACAACTTTTCCTCTCGCAAACCTGTAAATCCGCAACCGTCTCCGCGACAAGCGGCTGCCGGGGATGTGCAAATACCACATTATTTAGGTGACGAAGCTCCGAGTTCTGGCGGGCCTCGCGGGGCAGTCCGCCGCGGGCCGTCAGCTCGCGCGGCCGGCCTGGATGCCGACTGCCCCTGCCTCGCTGACCTGGTTCGTATCTCGGGTTCGCACCTTGTTCCGACTGTCCTAATATATAGCGGGGCTGTCGCTCGTCATGACCTTGACCGGCGTGGCGTGTTACATGGCTGACTGGTCACGATGTTATAACCTCTTTATTTGTGTTTTATTTTAATTGTTTGACTAAGAAAACACCGAAAACATTATTTTTATCTCGCGTTGATTCAGATTAACGTGTTGTATCGTGTTATGGAGTGTATCGGCAAGCTGACGGAGAAAGAATGTGACCTCAGAAATAATATGATATTAAAATATGCATATTCGATTTATGAGTTGTATTGTGCAATAGTTGAATACTACTTAATTATACTTCTTAAAATAATAATCAATAAAAAAATACATTATGGCACCTGCAAGTATTAACGAATTTTATGGACCCTATAAAAACTGAAATGCAAAATCTGATCTACTTGGAAATTTTAAGCATCAGATGCTGATCCGGTAGATTTCTCCGGTGTTGGAACATTATTCGGTATATTTTCTTGGTTAACTTCACCCCCGGGACATCTGCACCCGCACCTAATAAATATTTTATAAAAAAACGTTTTTAAAAAAACATGAGGTTATTAAGTTGCAGTTTACGGGTTTAAGTGTTCCAAAGTTCCACACTCACGGCCTAAGATAATAGGCGTAGTGACAGTATTATAGAATTAAAAAATAAGTGATTTTAGAGAAGAAAATATTTTGAAAGGATTGTAAAAATTATCTAGTTTTAATATACACATTGAGATCAATAAATTTAAAATAAAATAAAAGCATAAAATAGTGCAGTCCGCTATTTTAACTGAAACACCGGTCAGACCGAATGACGGCACACCTCAGTACCCAACACCGTGTCTTCGAACCGTTGCTATAGACACAATGCATGTTTACTGAGGATTGACGTCACGTAGACGAAATGACTCCTGAATGAATGAAGCCTCAGTAATACGAATATGTTGATGAAAATGCAATTATTTACGTAAAAACTTAGTTTATTACTGAAATAATGTTATTTTCGGTAGTAGTACACGTGTATCTACAATATAGAATGTTATTTCAAAAGCTGTCATCATGCCTGTTGCAAGACTCATGTTTCTCGGCTATCTAGTTGGTGGTAATGGGCCTTCCAGCATGAGGACTGCGAGAAAACTCTGTTATAATTGTCCATTTGTAACCTTTTATCCAAGAAATATTACAAAGGTTTCCATAAAAAATTGTTGCTTCCATGAGGTTAAAAGAACAAGAAATTAACTCTGCGAGGCGACCTACGAAATTTGTTCCATGTGAAATTTTTTCTGACCGTAGGATTGATTCCTCCAGCGTCTACTGAGTTAATTTAATGTAAAATACACTATTCATTAAGGCTTATTAGGATACTAGAAAACATTACACAATATTAAAAGAAAAATAAAATAACAAATAAAAGAACGAATGGTACTTACCTACAGTGATTTTTTTTGTTTGGTGGTCATATTATATCTAAATTAGCTTAATTTAATCTCTCATGTTGGATAATTCCCATTCATGGCGCACACGCGACTCATGAACTTTATTATAATATATAATTATATAATGTAAAATAATGATATAAAAATACGCGCTAATTAGTATGTATTTTTTCCAGCACGTTCTCAGATTTAGTATTGTGTCCATGCTGTCTTCTATTTCATGTTCAAAATATTCTTGAAGTATTTTTATTTTACCCAGAGACGATGAGGAATTTTTTACTAAATACATAAACCAGATTAAAGAAATCGCAGAAAAATCTATTTATTCTATATACCTACATACATAAAAATAAAATCACAACCGTGCACCCGGAACATTGTGTTACCGACAAACACCTTTAACCAATTAAGTTATATAGAAACTACAAAAAGGTAATCAGAAGAATTGCACTTTCCCATCTGACCCATATAATACAATTCACACTCATTTACTACTTTTTAATGTTTTTTCTAGGCCTTTTTATAATATCGATATCATTATCTAACTTTTCTTTCGTACGCTATACGAAGTCTTTTTTTATTAGAGACACTAACAGGATGATGGTACATGATATTTTAATAATAATAAGTATCCATCATTA
The DNA here is from genome assembly GCA_016648135.1 of Agrypnia vestita. NCBI lineage: Eukaryota > Metazoa > Arthropoda > Insecta > Trichoptera > Phryganeidae > Agrypnia > Agrypnia vestita. The sequence continues at coordinate 6,379 of JADDOH010003425.1, read as the reverse complement.
TTAGTGGCTTATTCTAAGGAATTCCGCGGACTGCCAAAAAGATACTTTAAATATATAATAGGGCTTAGCAAAGACGTGAACCCACTATCCGTCATTTTTGACGGGTAACAGATAGTGAATAAGTGAATGAACATTTTTAATGTGCAATTGTACTTATTGCAAGTGACGTAACTTCACTTCTGCATCACTCTCTGCTACATTCTTGCTGAAAGATCATTACTGTTATTTAACAATATTTAATATGATTAAAATTATAGTATGATCTCAGCTCATTTCCTCTCTGATACAGAATCAGCCAGTCATCAAATTTAAAACAGAATGCTTCAAAACATTTGGTAAGAAAACGAAACATATTACGTCTTATAAAAACACAATTGAGGACGCTATAAACATGGTATACCACAAAATGTTTAAAACCAGTTTACGAAGTTATACTTCTATTGGCGCCATTAGGTTAAATTTTTTATTGTAACGGAAGTTGCGCAGGCCGCATGTAGCGGAACATGTAGCGAAAATGCGATTCCAGAACTAACGTAGCTGTCAGATTCTTTTTACTTGCGAGTTCACGAATGTTTTGAACGTTTTTTTAAGAAAGTTTTTTTTATCAAAATTATTTTAAATATTCGAGGATACGTTTATGTAAGGATGAGTTGTAATTTTTACATGAAACGCAATAAAATAATCGACAATGATCAGTATAGATTTAAAACCAAATTTATTTATCAATTAGAAAGCCTACAGAAAAATCATATAACGAAAAAATATTTGGCTGCTGCCGGGATTCGAACCACGGATCTCCTATCGCGGGCAGGCGCGTTATTCAATTACGCTGTAGAGGCCTCTTACATATCTGTGAATATATCGACCTTATCTTTAAATTTAAATTATTAATTGATTAACATATATTATACATATTTAGAGCGATCCACTTTTTCTGGTACGGTAATTTGTGCCTACCGTACCAGCAAAAGGAGGAGATCCGAGGTTCGAATCCCGGTAGCAGTCAAATAGTTTTTCGTTGATTTGATTTTTCTGTATGTCTTTCTACTTGATTAATAAATTTGGTTTTAAATTTCACAGAACTTTGTTCCGAAAAAATTGCAACTTCACAATAAGAATGTGTTCTTGAATAATATAGCAGTGTAGATTTTTACAATTCAATACTTCGAGCAACATTAATATATCATTTTATTTAAGTGTAACTTTTACCGCGCGGGCATTAGTACACGCTCAAATTTTTAACCTGATATCACTAAGTACTGGATTATATATCTATTATGGACTATATTATATCTATAACTATATCCAGACCTCAAAATTAAGGTAAGAATTAAGATTGCAAGAAGGACTCTTGTGAAAGAAGAATCTACTGCAACTGAGACACATGTCTGAACATCCGTTGAAGGATATAAAAAGGAATAGAACGAAAAGAATGTCTGAGATTTGAATATTAAAAGAAGCCACTTTTTTAAGGTTTTATAACAATGCTTATAGCAATGTGTGTATAGCAATGTATGCCTAACTTCTCCTGGGTTGAACAAATCAATATGAATCAGTCAAAAGAGCTATACAACTGTTAAAAGTTGCGTACTTCGGACACTTTCTCAATAACAAAAATATGGTCTCTTACAACTCATTCTGCAGGGGAACACAGAATGCTGCAGAGGTGTAGGTACAGTTCCCGGCAGTAAATATTACACATCGAGCTTTAGAAAGATAATCATCGACAAACCTAGGTATGAATGACAGAGACGACGCTCTACAAAGCCGAAGCTCGCTTGATTATCTCTATCTAAAGCTGGACATGTAATATTTACTGCCGGGTACTGAATAAAGATTTGGTCTCATCTGCGAAACCTTAGAAAGTCCTATAAAAAGAAAAAGCGTGCACATGATAAATCAGCATCGACATCGATATGGAAAACGGCACACGAAGAAGAAAAAGAAGATATCTATTATCAAAAGTTCGGAAATATACGGCAACAGCGCGTAATAATGGCAAAGTATAAATATATCAGCCCCTGAAATACCTTAAGTATAAGAAATACAGCAAGTGTATCAGGTGTTGAATATCTGCAAGTGCCGCGGTATGACAGATGTTTGGATACCACTCCCATACGAACGGACGGGGAAGCGTCACCGAAGCACAATGCGTGTTGACAGATTACCCAACAATTGGGAATGATTCGCCCAATGCTGAAGTATTGCGGAATGTTGCGATGAGACGATATATAGTCATCTGGCGTCTGCAGCAAAGGCCCTTCCCACTCCGACCGAACGTCAGGGAAATGCAATCTTACCAGAACTTAACCGCTACTGATACCTACTAGAGATTCACACGAATAGTTATTAGTTTAATGGAGGTTCGGACGGCGCCGAGTGGCCGCGGCATGTTACTGTCTAATAATTGTGCACGTACTGTCACGAGAATCTAAAACAATAAGAACTACTGAATTCTATAAGAATTTGGAAATATTCAAATCGGGATGTCGGAAACCTCGAAAACATCGGGTCTTGTCAAACGCGACGGCATTTCTGCGAATACACAGTTGTACACATTGAGAGTGAAGAAAACCATGGTATTGAATCCAATTGCGACTTGTGCGTATTAAAAGCGAGCAAAATAATAAATTATGAGACTAACTACTTAGTAGTAAGTAGGTGATGTTTTTTTACATATTTCAAGATATTGCTCTCGTGTAAAGTTTAATTTCAGCCGATACGACATGTATTTGACAATTTTTTTTTGTATATTTTCGAATCGTGATATTTGCGCATTGTATGCAGGATTCCAGATTTGTGAAGCGTATTCTGAATTATTTAAAGGTATTTATTTCCTGCAGCTTCTCTATCATTAACTTTTTATGCAGATTAATTGAGGAGCTTGAAAAGGTGAAAGTTGACGTGAATCACCAAATACTCGTGATTCCAACTATTCGAATATCGAATAGTTAATGATAATATATTCGAATATTCGAATATATTCGTAAAATTTTTAAGAAAGGAATAATTTACTTTCGATGATAAATACAGATAAATACATTCCATATATTATAAAAAACATAATAATTGTAGGGAATTTATTTATTTTGGTTTTTAAAAATATATGTTATAAAATAACAATAAAAAATATATTGAAAAATAATGTTGAATAAAGAAATACAAATTAAAAAAAAACACAAAATATATTTCAATTTAGTAAATATACATATATAAAAACAATAAAAAATTAGATACAGACGAGTCAGTATTCTCTCGATAACTGACAAAATTTTAGATATGTTTATATTACTTCATATCTCACACCCCACGTGCAAGTTTTTTTAAAAATTATTTTATATATAACTTCTTGTTTGTCGGCTCAAGTATTTATGAAAAAGCCGACTCCATGGTTTACCGTAACCGTAAATGCTTATTGTAATAAAACTATAAAGATAAGCATGACTTTAAAAAAAAGGCAAATGCAAAAGACGTCCGACAATTTACGACGTTTACATCTTTGATGTCTGACTTCATTTTATAGCCCATTGCAAATGATTTTCAGGGTTCGTAAACCTTGGTTTCGTTTAGAAAAATATTAAAAATCTTATAATATAAATATGAGCGAAAACTTCACGAATACTTTTTAAAGTATTCGAATAACGAATACTTAAAAACAGGCGAATATATTCGAGACTTGAATATTCAGATTGGAGGCTCTGTCGTGATGCAAGACGGGTTACCTAATGTTAATCACTGTCGGTTGATTGTCGCATGTTTTTCTCACTGAAGCTTTTGATTCCTCGTTTTCAACACTATAAGATATCCTGACCCTCTTCACTGTATAAATTACGACTCCGTTCAGGTGGTTGTTCCAAAGTACTGACTTCTATACGAAAGTGAACAGGTAAGTCATAAATGTGATCAAAAAAATTACAAACTATAAAAAAAATATTGGTTCGAGAACTATTCGATTCTATATTGATAAAATCGCTAAAGAAGTCGCGCCATCATGTATTATTCATGGAAATCTTCGCCAGTTTAGCTGATTATTTTCTCTCGTCTCACATCGAACAACAAGGAATTACATGAATAAATAAGAAATAGTTTCCTTGAACTTTACGCGACAGAGTAAATTTGAAGAGGTAACTTAGCGGAATATAAAAAATGATTACTATGTTCACCTGCAAAACCAGATAGACTTGTACAACTCGCATCGTCATTTATTTATTGATTTTATAAGATAATAACATTAGTGGTATTAACTCAAAATTACGATGGTCGGAAAATAATTGCAGTTTTTGCTTTCTAAATACTAATTTTAGTTTTTATTTAAGGATAGTGTTATTCTATCGTTTTCAATTTGAATTGAATTGTCTGTATTTTTGCAAAATGACCCGGTTTTATTATTAATTTTTCATCATTGGGCTTTCAAAATTAAGATCGTAAACTAAATCATAGAGTGACCCACAACACGTTAATGGTGTATCGGGACGCGAGTCTCGAATACAAGCGTTTTTTATTTAATAACAATGTTAGTTGAATCAGAAATACGCGCAACAAATTTAACTTGCACGGTGTTAAGCATTAGTCAACCAATAGTTCTGGACTAATTAACTAAGAAAACCAAAAAATCGCCGTTACGAAGTTTGTTCTACGCTGCGTGCGCTTATATTCTTGTATGAAACATCGTTTCGTCCATCATACTCAGACATCTCGTCAACAGATTATCGCTTATTTAAGCGATTCGACAATTTCAAAAAAGCACCGACTTCACCAACCCAGCTGCTTCCAATAGCTTATTCAGAGATTTGGTTGATTCCGACAAGCGATTAATAAACATGCGATTAATTTTAAAAAACCGTTCGGTTCTAATGATGCTCATTACGAATAACAATGTTGATTATTATCTGAAAAACATGCGTCAATACTGTCATAGGCCGCAATTATTTTCCTATTAACCGTCTATTATATTAGTGTGTGTTGATCCTAGTGCTGACGTTTGAGTAATAGACTACAGAGTAGTCGCTGTGGACCATCCTGGTTGGGAGGGGCAGCCGAGTCTGGACCTTGCGAACAATAACTGGATAACTGCTGTAACGGCAATCTCCAAGAGTGGAAGCTACGACGAGGCTGACCGGGAGCGGGCCGACAGATTGAAAAGTATTTTATATGCGGCGAATTTTTTCTGCCGCGAGCGAGAGGAAGTCGAATCGATGTTTTGTCCGTCTGGTTGAAACCTCTTTGATTCAGAACACCTTTCTCGATATTAATATTCTAATGCCAACAACTAGGGTCACCGCAAGAAAATAAAACCACGGTTAAAGCCCTACTCGTAAATTTGACACTTCATATTGTCACGTGTCGGGGTTGCGGGAAGAATTAATTAAAATGCTGGAATTTAATTAGAGATTTATTAATTATGATTAATTAGCTATTCAATGTGCAAGTCACTAATCACTATTCAACCTAACGCCATTCTTTAAATTCCACTATTTCGTAATTTATCACTCGTTAATAGACACTTTATCATAGCTTTAACACTTTATTCAAAATTCACTAGAATATTCCATCCAGTTATCGCACGTATTATTCGCTTCGGTTTATTTCGCTCCATAAGAACTTTGCCAGATCATTCGCCTGAGTTATCGCGTGGTTTGCCTTACCTCCTGCCTTAACAACTACAACTCGCGCGCAGCCTGGCCTCGTATTAATATCCGTGTATCGAGGTATCGAAGATCCTAGACCTTACCAGTGTTAAGGAGAAGTTGCTCGTAGCTTTTAGATTCTTATATATGTTTCCCGAATGTTTCAGATACCTCCCGAAAGCCGTAGAACACCGTGGACTGTTCTCGATTCTTCGGTGGCGTTGTGACAACTTCAAACAACTGTTATTTATAGGAGTGCGTAATTCGTTTTAGCCTCGTTACAATATATTTATTTAGTGGGTCCAACAGAAAAAATCGTCATTAAAACTGTGTTAGAACATTTCACAACTCTTCCTAAATAATGTACCGGATGCGACAAATTTACTAATATATCTTAAAAATAATATTCTTTCAATGCGCATGAAGCTATAAATAGTAATATTAGATATGATGCACGGGATAAACAAAGAAATAATTTTGATGATATCGAGTGCACATCTGGTTACAAAGAAAATTAACAGAATTAAGAGAAAGATAAATTTATATTAAATTGAAAAAAACAATTAAAAATAATTATTCCAACTCGTAATTTTTCTCAAAACATTTCTTGATTACGAAAAATTTGGATTCCTTAATGTAAAGAAAATACAACCGTTGGTATAGGTCTTTCCATTTAACAAAAAAAATCGAATTAGTATGTGTAAGCCATACGCGTACGACGCACATTGTTTCGTAGTTTTGGTGTTTACGGG